>CABFOV010003493.1:44864-64997 GCA_902141375.1 Timema poppense
CCGTTCGGGTTATACGCACTTACGCTAAAGTGTAATGGTAGGGTGATTGTGAGATGAAATGGAGGACCTACAGTTTAACGTGGAATCCGAACCACGGTGGAGGCCTGGCATTCCCCACATTCACAAGATGTCTTGTCAGAGGTGAAGGAAGGGTTTGGTAATCAGATAAATCTGTGCCGGGACCTGGGATTGAACCCCGGCCGCCAGCATAGAAGTCTGACACCTTACCCCTAGACCACCAGGTCTCCTTGAATTAGTAAAAAAGTTATATATATTGAAAATATTTAAAAAAACATATGTGCAGGTTTATAGTATGTAGCTGCACTAGAGTCTACAAGATTGAGGGGGTGGACTGAGCATGGAATAAACAAAGCAAGAGGATTGGCTTCTTTGACTCGGACATGGAAGTCCAGAATAAGCTCCGGCCATGTTTGCGGGGTTATCATACGTTTGGTCAAGACAATTTTATACATCCAGCTCATGCTTTTCCAAAAATGAGTAGTGTGTCCAGCATTGAAGTCTACAAAGAGTTGTTGAGGTGAACAATCATTGTTTAGGTATCAAGTGAAAAAAAAACTCAACTGGTCCTTGTGTCAAATATCTGGAGTTGAGTCCACAATTAAAGAAAAATACTTAGATTTGTTTACCTCTCGGATGATTTCATCAGTGACAGAATTTGCCATATTCTTTATTAGCTCTTCGTAAGTAGATAATAATAATAATAATAATATTTAGCACCGCGTCTTACTACCCGTTCGGGTTATTACGCTAATGGATTAGGAATTGGGAAGGTTGAATTAGAGGAAGTGAACCCGTATTTGCGTGGTGGGAGAGTGTAAAACCATTTAGGAAAAACCACCCCTAGTTCACCCGAATGAGATTCGACCCTCGATCTCCCCGTCCTCAGCAGTCGAGCTCAACACGACAAGGGTGTTAGCCAACTACGCCACCGAGGCGGGTTTCATAAGTAGATGATGACAGATAAGAAGTTCTTTCTTTCCCAGGATTTTCTACCTAGCAATGTGTCCTTCTAGAAATGGGTCCTACTCTGCTATGAGCTCTAAACACATCACAAAATTTCCATTGTGTAGTGAGCCAGATACTTCATCATCTCCCCAAAATGCTAAGTCACTAGAAGAAAGTTTCTTCAATAAAGAATCTACCCTCTGAAGCACACACACCACCAGTATCTAACTAATCTTTTCCTTTAACTGGGTAAACAATTCTTTGTCAAATATACACAGTTCATTTCCTCTACTCTTGAATTCTAAAACACAATCATAATGAACGGTAGAATTTTCATGTTCAGTGTAACCTGTTGGTTAGCATTCTTTCAGTCACAGAAACCACTTGTTGCAAATTGAGATGATCCTCCAAATATTTTACAAAGTGCACAAACAACTGAATCCTAGCTATAAGAATAAACTAAATAATCACATTCCAACACATCTCCATTCAACAGCTTCCTTTGAAATAAGCCTTTTTTAAGGAGTCTATAATTAATTATCGAGATATTTGCCGTTAAGACTTTTTAAAATCAACATTTTTATTTTTATTGAAGCCATGCTTTATCAAAAAGTCTTTGATGTTCCCATTAATATTGCAAAAAAAACAAACAGGATCAGCAGTAGTTTTAAAACAGTCTGCTTCAATTTGTTCAGAAAGATCGGTAACATCTAAAACATTTTCTTTTACAACATCAAAAGAATGCAAACTTACAGATTCTACATTTACATTAGCGTTAGTGCTTTATTCAAAATCAACTATTTCAGTACACTCACTTGAGAAATAAGATGCAACAGGTTCGGATACTTTTTTTTTCTCTTCTTGCTATTTTCTATATGTAGCATCACTCAAACATTTTATTTTGTTCATTTTCACAATTATTTATGATTAAATACTGCAATCAATTAAAAAACTTAAGGCTTATAAAAGAGAACAAGAATGTTATTTGAAATAAAACATGACATTTTAACGGTTTTAAAAGAAACTCAAAACTGACTACCTATATAACCAAACAGCACGATTTTTAACCTATTAACAACACCACACATTCACGTAATCCCAAAGCAGTTAGCAATAGTTAATAATAATAATAATAATATTTACCACCGCGTCTTACTACCCGTTTTGGTTATACGCTTTAAGTACTAATTACTCTAATGGATTAGGAATTGGGAAGGTCGAATTAGAGGAAGTGAACCCGCATTTGCGTGGAGGGAGAGTGGAAAACCATTTAGGAAAAACCACCCCCAGTTCACCCGACCAAGATTCGAACCTCGATCTCCCTGTCCTCAGCAGTCGAGCTCAACACGACAAGCGTGTTAGCCAACTACGCCACCGAGGCGGGTTAGCAATAGTTAACCTAAAGTAATATTATTTATAAATAACATTTAACATTAAATTACTAAACTAATAAATATATAAATATTAAAAAATAAAAATAACATTAATAAAATACAAACAAATAATTATTAAACAATAAATAAAGAACCAAAATATATTGCTAGTGCAAATATTTTCATTCATTTAAAATTTCCTTTTAGTGTTGGGAACTTCTATGTACCATACATGTGAGTCGGCGCATTTAAAATAGTTATCTATGAAAATTTGCTGCCCCATAAATTTGGCGCCCAGGCCATGGCTCATGTCGCTCGTTCCTAAATCTGGGACTGTATGTATGGAAACTTTTCCTAGCCGTCAGATACCACTTCTCCTACTGTGGACACCCTATATGTTAGGTAAATCTGAATGTTTTATGTAATAAATTCTCATAAGCAATGTTACTATGTTACAGATCAGGTTTTTATTCAGGCCATATATTTTCAACTACAAGCTTGTTAGGCCTGTCATAGCTTTATATGCCTTATAATCTAACTTAAGACTAGGGCAGGCACAACATTCAGTCCCGAGCGGTTTATTTTTCACTACGAAAGGGTAAACCCGCAGTTCAACAATGATACACTTTCGGCCATGTCGTGAATTTAACCCGGGACCCTTAACTCAGTAGACAGACATGCTATCAACTGAGTTAGGGTGTCAAATAACCTAAAATATGAAAACCTTTAGTTCGGTGGAATTTAAACTTGTGTACAGGTGTGCAATACATCAAATTAATTTCAAATCTTTAATATACCGTGAAGCAAGAAAAATGTTCCAACTATTAGAGAATATATCAAAATAAGAGATAACCATAAAACTACTGTCAAATTCCTCCTGTTTCTCATCACCAGACCTAAAGTTTATGATTAGTATCATACATACACAAACACAACACTTCCAAACTGTTAGTAATCAGATGTAACAACCTTAAGATTAGTTCTTAAATAGTAAAATACTAAAAATCTCCCTCAAACATACAAAGCTGAACTATAGTATATACAGTAGTGAGAAAAATAGCGACACACACAATTACATAATAAGAATGCCTATACAATGTACAACATATAAAACTAAGAAACGTAACTATGGCCAAAACAGACATCGCATCATTATAATGTTTTCTTTACTCTTGGTTAGACAAAATAAAAAATTAAGTGATCAATAACATGTATACAAATCACACATTGATGCAATGTTCAGTAAGAAAAGTTTCTTTACAAACTAACAGAAAGAGGTACAGGTCGTTGACACCAAAATATTTTCAAACGAGTTATGAGATACCAGAAGAATTTACATTTTTATCAGTGTTGCCACCCGAGGAAGATTCAAAGCTTGCTTGTACCAATATATTTTTTAATGTATGATTTAGGTTCCCAATATTTGTAGGATTAGTAAGATTCAACATAGACATGGAATGTTTCCTCTGAATTAATGACTAAATTTGTTTCAAATTGGTCAATTTAGTTGAAAGGGACACATGCATGGAGAGTGAAAAAACCTGAATCATATCATAGTCTGATCAGTATGGAACAAGTACAAAAATGCAGCTTAGTAATAATAATAATATTTAGCACCGCGTCTTACTACCCGTTCGGGTTATACGCTTTTTAAGTACTAATTACGCTAATGGATTAGGAATCGGGAAGGTTGAATTAGAGGAAGTGAACCCGAATTTGCGTGGAGGGAGAGTGGAAAACCATTTAGGAAAAACCACCCCCAGTTCACCCGACCGAGATTCGAACCTCGATCTCCCCGTCCTCAGCAGTCGAGCTCAACACGGCATGCGCGTCAGCCAACTATGCCACCGAGGCGGGTTGCAGCTTAGTAAATTACTTGAATTGATTTTTCAAATTGCAACAGGAAAAGTATTTAAATATAAACAGCATCCAGCTCGCAGAGACGGTCGAGTGTTTTAAGGTCAGATATGCATCACATTTGGTAATCAGTGACATGGATGTTGGGGGTTCGAGTCCTACTGGAGATGATTTTCCAATCCTCTACTAACAATTATTTGGGTGCATTCCTTTTAAGTCAACCCTTCTAATCGCTTCCAGATAGATTACATCTTTAATAATATTTGTGTTGGACATATTAGGTACTAAAAACCATTAAAATATACAAAAGATGAGTCACATTAATACGTCATATAAGAAAAAACAAACAATCCTGTTGTGAATTATTGCACCAAAATTCAACATGTTTCCTTTGAAATAAACATAAATAACTAAACCTACATATATGGTTGAAACTATGCACAAGGTAAGGATTTGTAAAATATCAATCAAACATTCTCTTCTTGCACTGAAACAAAATCAGAGAATAACTTAGGATAAACTATAGAAACCCATCATACCTAATAAATATGGAAAATGGCCATAATAACAAATATTAGGCATTCCAAAAAAGGGGTGGAGTCATTAACTATAGATAAAATGGCAGAGAAAGTATTCAAAAAAAAAAAGAAGAGAAATTAAAACTAGCACATTTGAGCCGACTTCCAATAAAATTTAAATCTTGCTGAAAAGGCTCTACAAACAAATTAATAAAAACCTTAAAATAAACAAATAACAAAAAAATTGAATTGTCTGCCATGACTAAGATCTTTGTCATTCTTTATATTACTTCAGTGAAGTTACAGTAAATCACTGTGCTTATTTCCGCTGAATCTTTCAAGTTTAAATATAAATTTATTTATATTATATACTGACATACTGATTATATCAGCAGAAGAGAATTGATATGAACGGGGGCAAAAGGGCCTACCAATTTCGCTGATTTCTAGGGTTATTTTACACGCCACAATCAACATGGGAATGACTGCTTTATTTCCTCTGCAAAGAAAGCTGTGATACAGATTTTTATCCCTCAAGAAAAATCCATCAACCCAAGTTGGGTTTGAACTCACAAACATCAGGTCCGGAGGTGAGTACTTTACCCCAAGGACGACCAAGGTTTTGAACTTAAAATAAGTGTGGCTTGTCGAGAAAACAATATTTTGATGAAAGAAGAAGCTAGATGTTTATCAAAGTTCACGGAAAATTAACAAACGTCAGTAATGTTTAAGATAAAAAAAAAGCAATTAATTTAGAGCGGGTTTTCATAGACTAAACTCAAGATAGGTCAACTTTGATATAAAAAAAAGGTACTTAAGATATAAAAAAAAATACAACTATGAATATGTGACACCTTTGATCAGGATTAGTGAAAACAGGTTTCCTACTAAATTTGGATAATTATGGCATGACACGTGGAATGTGTGGAGCTTGTTCAAAAATAGGCACAGTAACTAATATAATAATATTAAATTGACTAAAAGATAATAACAATGTAATGTTAATAAAATAAATGTGAAAGTGATAACACCAATGAGAAAACTAAACAGTATCATCAAAATTTTTTCCTTAAAAGGGCTGGTTGATTTTTAAGCCTGACATATATAAAATAAAACATCTAATAAGGAAAATTGGTAGGTACTGTGAATTCAGTCTGAAATGGTATATCTTGTTTGTTGTTATTTCTGGGTTCTTAAATATCCCAAAGTAATAATAACAATTAGTCAAGGCTTGTCAATTTCCCGGCTGCTGTTACACCCAAATAAAGATAAGCAGTGCAGGAAACCACACACAGTACAGTCTAGCAGTACATCCAGTCAATTTCCAGACCAAAAAATATGCATTTTCACATAATTTTAGATAAAAATCTATAGATTAAAAAAAATCTCATTATTTTACCCGTTGCTTTCATATTCCTGACAGCGAAATTGTTTAATACAAATATGTTTGTGACCTTAGTAAATTAGCCTACATGATTTGTATATAACATTAATAATTTATTCAGTGCCCATTATGCTTTTTAATAATATCTACTTTTAGTTTAGTAGTTTCATAAATAAATTTAGTCCCGTAATGTATTAATAAATTAATATGATATTAAAATGAAAAATAAAATAAAAATGATTAATCAATTTTTTTTATTAAAAGTAAATATTAAAAAGTGGCAGATAAAATTTTTTAATTGTAATGTAATTTTGACATAATTATTATTTCAAGTTAAAAGAGCCTTACCCCCCCTCCCCAAATGCATTTATTTCGCCAAGAATCTACTCAAGTAAACAAAATAGATCTTTAACATATTCACTGATGATTACGCAATCGACCTTGTAGTCACGACTGTATAGGTTATGTTCTTTTACTTTGTATTTTGAAAATAATTGCAAAAATATGTGAAAATTCTAGTGCTTTTTAAAGATCACCTTGATTTATCCTTGTCATGCCAAATTCCCTGAAAATTTTCAGCCGCTTATGAAGAATCAGCTCTCATGTATTATCAATGTTCTGATCAATTATTTTTAAAGCTTTGACGCTAGAAATTCAAACTAGATATCCAGCTTGTTCGGTATGTCAGTTGTGGTTCAAATCCTATGTGTACTAAGGGTGGGTTTTCCTAAATGCTTTCTCAATCTCCCTGCATGAAACTGCAGGTACATTTCTTCTAAATCCTATTTTATGATCCCATCAATTTAAGTGTAATAAAATGGGCAAACTTTTTTGGGGCCCTGATCGACTTTTACATTTATCAAATGACCCACGATTATCCTTAGTTTCTACACTCTGCTTTTAATTATGTTTTTTATACATCTTATATTTATTCCTTAAAAACAATATTTCCTCTAATACTTATGTCTCTAACTTTATATAAAATACATCAAATAAATGTTACACTTCATTTACCCTGAAAGGTATCAAACTTACACTATGGTCTTATCTTATAAGCTGTACCATAGTGGCACCATGCAAAGTAGAAGTCTTACATTGTGATTGTACCATAGTAGAATAATACAAGGTAAGTTTTTCTTTTCGTGGCAATATAATTTTATTACATGATCAAATGGAAATTGCTGCGTGATCGATCTTTTACCCACCCCTGGCCTAAACAAATAATAGGGCGTGATGCAAGAAACAGAAATCAATACTGTATGAAAGCTATAAACCTGGATATATAAGGCATTCACAAGCTAAGTTACCCTGAATGACAGCTCGAACTGTTACTAGAAGTAATCCCTAATATATCACTACGCCAACAGCTGACATCTATCACTTTGGATGACTGTCATGAAAACAGATGGTAATATATTAATGTGATAGTTAACCACAATGATTTAGGCCAATATTATTTATATATTTATTTTAGGTCGGACACAAAGTTTATTTATCGTTTTATTCCACTTAAAAAAATATTCACACCACTTTCACAAAAACTTCTAACGAACATAGCCTCAAAATGGCGACTGACGAATTTAAACCATATGATTGAACATAACGGTAAACAAGTTTTTTACAATGATGCGGACACGCAGTTGATGAAAATACTTTATTCAGTTAAATATTTCAAAATACGATAAAATAATCATAAAATCATGTATTGTATGTAAAAAAATGACAACAATTTTCTCTTTTCCAAGTAAATACGATGCCTGTATTAAAAGGTATTGATGTGTGCACTATATTACACAAAATCAGTAACGTTCCAAAACGAAAAATAAGTACTTTTAATTATGTTTAAAATATTGTTTCGAGTTGGACAAAAAGAAATTATTTAAAAAAATGAAATAGTATGAGAAAACTTAAGTTTACGTTATTTTAAATGTAATATATAACAGGTAATTAAAGATCTTTACATTTATAACAAAACAGTGATCTTTTACAAGTGTTGGCAACCCAAAACCTAAACATATGATTTTCGAACTGTCATCCAGGTAAAAACCTATCGTGAACGGAATATAGTTCAAGCCATTACAAAAAAAAAACCATTTAAATGTAAATATAATTATACTTACAATTTTTTTAAGACCTTGATTATTTTTATTTAATAGTTTGATGTATTTAATTTTGTGTTTGATGTATGTCGATTTTGATGGGGAAAAAACAACAAAGTAATCAATAAAAGATTTAAAACAAAATTCAGATAAATTAAGTAGCTTAGGAAAGGTTTTATATGTTTTAAATTTACATATCGATAGCAATAAAGCACTATACATACAATGATGATAGTATTTTAGGGTTCCCAGTAATCATTATAAATGTAATGTTACAGTATGAGCCACCAATTGGTGCTGGTAAAGTAATAATATTTAATGATAAAACGGGGAAAGCGAGTTGACATTGCCTGGACAGAGCTACTAGACTGTGGCAACACAACGGGGTTTCAACTCACCGACTCGCTGGAGATCTTTTGCATGAACTCGTCCCTTGGCGTCCCGAGAAGTTCCATGATGAGATTTAGTTGGTGGATATCTACACTCAGTGATAAGGTTTGGCTCACAACGTATATTGAGTGCTGCACAGGGGGAAAGAAAGGGGAGGTCTGCCATGCAGCACATGCGTGTTGTACCAACCAGCTACAAGAATGCATGCCATGCTCCATACTACAATACATCTTTACGGATATAACACATACCCAATATCTCTCCCAACAATATGAAACTCACCATAGTACATATTATATCAGTCTAAAATATCAATGTATCACCAATTTCTAGTTTTGAAAGGATATGTTTTGATTGGTGAATTAATAAACCATCTTAAAATAAATGTTAGTGTGTGATCATTGTTATTTAAGAATTATTTAATAATTACATTGAGAATGATTTTAAAATAATTTAGAGATGTGGACTAGAAATAAGTACAATTGTGTTAATTATATATTAGTATTAAATAAAATACAGTAGGCCCCTGTTGCATATTTCATTATTCGCTAGTCTCACTTGGTTATTTCCACCCCTATTCCCCCTCACGCAACTCGGCGTGCTTGCAGATTTCTTGGAATTAGCCACCCCTCTACCCTCCTTCTACTCCCAAGTAAACCCTCTTACACCTGTTGTGTATTCCACCTAAGACAGTGGTCATTGGATTCCAATCTCTATCACAACTCAGTGAACCTCTTTTGCTCGGTTTTGTTTGAATATGAACTCGTAAGAAAACCCTGTGGAAAGTGATTTTAGTGCGCGAATCTTCATAAATAATAAGTTAATAATGTTCTCTGTGTGTGTTTTTATTTAATATAATATGTACTTACTAAACGCGAGTGTTTAGGGGAGCTCCTCTCGCAAACTAATATTCGTTAAAAGACCATCCTCGGATCAAGAAGATCAAGACCATTGCTCCCAGGTATTCTCGGATCTCCAGTAAACGACACCCCTCAAAGGTAGGCTCTACATAATTCACCTTTTTTTCTAAATCAACATTCAACTCCCGTCTCTGTTTTAGTATACCTAAAACTGGTCCTCCGAAATCAAATTACATTTTTTGTTAGTCTTAACTACATTATAAATAGACAGATCGCTCATACAACCCCGCTCATGTGGTGAGTTAGGATTCAGAGCCCCGGTGTAAAGCAAAAATCGCTTTGAAGCAGAACATTGCCTTTTTTTAAACTTTAAAATGCATATACAATCCTAATAGCACGTTTACACTATCAAATATAAAGTGTGCAATAGATCATTCAGTCAAATGAAAACAATTGAATGATCATTTGAAAGTTTAACATCATTTGATAATCAATAGTTAAAATCATTTAAAAGTGTCCATCACTAGTTTAAACAGACTGAATTACTGACATAAAATGACTGCCAAATACAATCACTGCACAGATGATGTTGAAAAACGCTGGGAGAGAGAGACAAGCACCGAACATAAATAATTGAAAACTGCTGTATTAGCGGAACACTGCCAAGCGAGGCCCTACTGTAAGGGTTTTTATTATTATTATTTTAATTATTATAATTATAATAATAATAATTATTATTATTATTACCACCGCATATTACTACTCGTTCGGGTTATATGCAAATAACTTGATGTTTTAGACCCATTTACTGTTAACTTTCTACTAACCATGAAAAAAGTTAAGTCAATATAGGTATATGAAGAATATTGCCATCATCATTATTTAACCCCTCGGTGAACACACTATAAGCTCAAAATAAATAATTAAAAAGTTACTTTTTCTAAAATATTACCAAACTAATTCAAGTTAATACTACAAGCTATAAACTTAAGTAAGTTAATAACTAATCAGTAAAATACACCAATCCCAAACATGCAGAATTTGATACCATACCATAAAGACACTGCTTTTCTATACATAAAGGTGAAGGTGTTATATTTTGTAACTGCCATGGATGGACGCAAGGATATGACTGGATTATGACTGCATTTTTTCTATCAATGCAAGTAATTTAGTTAAAAGTGAAACATTATTATTTCTCTTACTAAGAGACATTTCAACACACATGACCTACTAAGTTTATCATCTAAGATAGTGAATTCTTACAATGCTTATCCAGTTGAGCAGTAAAAGTTGTGAACTGTGTTTATTTTCTCATTGTTGCGCAGTAAAAATTGCGGATTGTGTGTCTACTCATTACCAAGACCATATTGTGTTTGTACTTCCTATTTTTCCTAACACCCCCTCCCCTCCCACCCACCCTATCTGCTTTCTCAAAAGAAAAATAAGTCATCTTCATCATCAACTGTTTACAGCCCGTGACCGGATCAAATTATTAAAATGCTTCCATCTTCCTCTATCCTTCCACCACTCTTCCTCCTTTAATCTACTATATTCTTCTCCTCTCAACTGAATGCTTTCTGTTATCCGCTCCTTCCATCTCTTTCTTGGCCTCCCCTGCGGTCTTTTCTCTCCGGATAACTTCATTCCTAATCTTGTTTTTCCTCATTTTGCTCCTCACAAACTTCATTCCCATGGCCACCACTTTCCAACTCTCTCTTACATTCATTCATTGTCCATGTATATATGACAACAGGTACAAAGTACGCTCTGTATAATACATCCATACACTCCAAGGGGACTTCTCCATAGCAGGTCTCTTGCGCACCTTTAGAACAACTCTCCCTGCTGTCCTCCTCTTTAAATCCTCTCTACCTTCACCTTTATCCTCAATCACGCTTACAAGATATTATTTATGTTCTGTACTTTTCTAAGCTCCACTCCTTTCAACCTTATAGCTTTATTAGGCATTATATAAAAATAATAGTGCTTGAATTAAATTTGGAAGAAGGTCCAGGAAAGGTTGATTGAAACATATAAAAGGAACAAACACAATATGGCTTTTACAACTAAAAGAAGAACACAGTTCACAGTGTATATCACTGATATTAGACTAAGGGCTGCCTCTTGAAAAAAAAAAGTTTATCGCTATCGCCCAATTCCCTGACCTAGCTTTCATTCTATTGGAACTCATTAGGAGGGAGTGAAAACGCTTTGTCCAGTTGCAACAATGTTAAGTGTGAATTGTGTTCTTCTTTTCATTGTAAAACCCATATTGTATTTGTTACTTTTATATGTTTCTATCTACTTTTCCTTATAGAGTGCTTGAGTTAAGTGAGACAAGGTAGTTAATCAGTAACTGGGTTAGTTGTTAGTTAATATAGCTCTCTAGGTCATTTATATAAATAAATAAACAACCATGCAGCAATTTTTGACTGTACATTAAAGTAGATCTTGCACCAGCCAGGAAAATAAATTAAGCGGATTTATCCAACTGGCGCTTTAACTGATCTCTAGGCAAAGTGCTTTAACAAAATTAAGTATCATAAAAATATGTACCAGTAGTATTTCTAAATTTACTACCAAAATTGAGTTGATCCAATAAATTACTAGTTTTCAAAATATTGATTTAACTTCGAATTATAAAAAAAAATTTTTTAACATTATTCATAGCAATGGTATTTTTTTAAGATGAAACTATTATCTGTTAGTGTACATACTTTTAACACTATTATGTAAGCAATAAGTACGAAAATAATACCATATGTGAGTAAATAATAAAGAATGTTATGTAGTTCTGAGTTTGCAAATGAAAACTTTGTTTAGGATTATAATAAATCAAGGCCATGTTATTACTACAAATGTCTTGCTATTCAAACATACAGAAGTCAGTTCCAATTAATCTAAATATACAGTGACATTAGAAGCAGTTTCAATAATTATGGGTAGCATAATCTAGTCCTGAAAATTGTGGGAAAAAAACACATACAATTGTTAAATAAACTACTTTTAATTCTTTGAATAGCTACATTCAAACAGTTATACCCATTATTGAGCTAATTACATTAATGCTAATGGCTGGATCAGTAGATATTAAGGCATGTGAGATAGGAAGTTCACTGGTTTGGAGAAAGGTGAACAGAACATTTGTATTTATTAGGTTATCAAAACTGCAGGCCCAAAGAATAAACCTAAGTTACACAAATTATAGGGGTACAAGACAAAGAAGTAAACATTATGCTTTATATTTTTAATTTCAGCCTACTTTATTAGCTTTATAAGTAACTAGGAAATCATTTGTTTTCATGATATAAAACTATGAGATTCAATCTAAAGAAACCAGATGAGAGTGAATTTTAAGAAAGAAAAGAAGGCACTAAAAATAACCTAAAGAAAGAGCGGAGGCTCCTAATTAGTAATTACGAATCAGACCTGTCTCCCTAAAATTCAAGAATACTAGTCTATACCTAACTGTACTGGCAGTAAAGGCTTGTCCACAATGTTACAGTTATATGAATAGTTTACTTTTCCCTGCCAATGTGTTATTTTGTTGAATATTATAGATGTAGACCTGTAGTTTACAATACAGTTGGTGCTCATGATTTCTACTCCCTATTTTTATTTTATCATAATTCAAAATGAAATATTTTTGAGACAGAGACGAGTGGATTTGTATTCCCATTCCCCATGATCAGGTGGTTCTGAATTATGATAGCTCAAGTCTATACGTTTTTTCCAAGTCAGCAAACTTAAGGAATGATGACTCCAATCATGTGATTTTTCCATAATCATGATTTTATAACTAATATAACTTTCTATTTAACACACTTCTTTACACCATTTAATATAGATACTTTCCATTTGTAAACACTCACTATGCAATTAAATAAGCTAAGGGTATGAGGTTTAAATATCAAAATGAATGTATTTAAGAATATTTTGATATGGAGTTTGCTTTAAAAGAGGCATTTATCAATTCAACCCACTACAATTACACACTTTGAACAAGATTGTATATTCAACCAGAAGTAAAAGAAACATATTTGTATGTAGGCCGTTAGTAGGCTTAAGTCTATATAATGATAGACATGAACACTGTCACAATACAATAATAATATTACATGGTGTCTAATAAACTTGACCAATGAAATTCCCGACCTTTTCCCTGATTTCCCCTGATCTATTCCTAAAATTCCCGACTAAAAAAGTATGTCACATCCTTCTAACTCACCACCCCCCTCCCTCCACCCTCGTTTTTCTATTAATATTTTTTAAATAATAATAATAAGTTTTAAAATTTGAATTAAAATTGTTTACTAGGAATTAAAAATATATTACACAGCTACAAACAAAAAAATTACATTATAATTTACTGATTATTGTATTTCATATTTTGAGTAAAATATCATTTTCCCGGATTTTTGTTGTGATTTACCAAATTCCCGACTTATTCCCGTTTTTTCCCGATCACTTCAAATTCCCGGCTAATTCCCGTTTTCCCTGATTTTCCCGGATGGTAGACACCCTGTATTAATAAAATGAAACCAACTTCAAAGCTAAGCTAATTTTCCAGTTGATGATATTAAATGTGAGTGAAAACCAGGCAGTATATATGTGAGGTGCTGCAAATGTAAAACTAAAATTCATGGTTCTGTTACACTAGACAGTTGATAAAGGATACGATCTGTGCCGGGGAAGAGAGTTCGGCCCGTGAGCAATTCGGCCATGATGCAACCAACTGACCAGATGTCCACTGCCACAGGCAAACAAGGTCACCATGAGAAACAGTTGGTCAAACGAACAATGATGGGAGTAAATATAAAAAAAAGAACTGGTGTACAAAGAGGCTCATCTCTTCTGAGCATTGAATTGCATTGTGGGCAAACAAAATAAAAATGTGCGAGTGAAATGATACATTTTATATATTCTATATGGCTTGTGAATGTTGAAAAAAATGTTTTACAAGTGCTTTATCAATCTTATAATATTTCCAAGTTTATTGCACCTACTTACAATAGACTATGAGCAAACTTTCTGACAGAAAAATATATTTTCTTGACTAAATTTTGAGTGAGGATCAATTTATTAATCAAACACATTATAATTTTATGAACATTTTGCTATCGCAGAACAAATGAAAATGCAAATATATAAAAAGCTGATAAAATCTAGTTGACTACTATAACCCTTTTACAGTTTTATTTTGAAATATTAACATTACAACCCTTTGTGTGTGCTTTAAATAACAACTTTTGTTCCTTTTTTTCTAGAGTATTATTAGCTTTAGAGATTTATAAATGCATTAAGTATATCCTCAATTAATTTTAGTAAGATCCTCAAACTAACTATTCTATTTGATAAAATATATATACACAGTCTGCGCTGTCACCCACCTGTCTGATTGTAGTGCATCCAGTTGAGCATAATCTCTGGCGCCCGGTACCAGCGAGTGGCAACATATCCTGTCATCTCATTTTCTGTAGGCCGGGCTAGACCAAAATCTAGTATTTTTAGCTCACAGTCTTCGTTGACAGCGATGTTCGATGGTTTAAGATCCTGAATATGTGATAAGATTATGTTACTGTAACATCTACACAATGTCTTAATATAATATGGTTTAAAATGTGTTTTAACAAGCTATTTGTTTGGGGCTTGTATATGTGTATATTGTTTTATTTTGAACTATGTTTACTTTGTTGTTTTGGCGCCAAGGAACGTGGTTGGCGTCTATTGTGTTATCTGTTAACGGGATCGAGCGCACACACTTTACTGGTCGTGGGCAGCCAGTCTCGCTTTGGATGTCATCACGTGGATATCTTAGAGTGTCGTATATTATAAACATTTCGTGGTTGTGAATACTAAACTATACAGTCAACTTCCTACCAAACACTATTAATACAAGTGTTCATAACTTACAGTAATTACTAGCCTCCAAATATTAAACAAAAGAGGGTTAAATATGCACAATACGGAGATCTGCGAACTAAATAATTGGAAACTTAATAAAGATAGATAAAGAAAAAGTTGCTAGCATCTGATACCTAAAGCTAGGTTTAAAAGAAACTAACACATGATACAATCCACCCATGGCTTCTTTGGTGCTGACTGACAGCTCACAGGTGACAATGACAGCTCTGAAAAGTTACTAGACCAAATTATGTATACCAACGCCGAAGCATATGATCTGCAAAAACATGTGTTTAGCAGCTGTCACTTCTGACGGTCAAAATTTAGGTCTATACAAGAAACCTATAGGGCTGTTTTATTTATTTTTTATTTATTGTTGACCTTGATATGTTGATGGTCTGGTATTAATTATTAATTTTTCCTAGAATATATATATATATATATTTAAATTCAGCACATAGCCCATATTAATTTTTATTATTATAAATAATTTTTAATAAAAAAAATTCCAGTCATTTTTTGTTAATAGTATTATTAACAACATTATAAATATGAAAAATCTGAATGTGTAGTATTACACATAGAAACAAAACCCATTGTCAACAGAATCACAACATATTGGTGACCTGGCGGTCTAGGGGTAAGGTGTCAGACTTCTGTGCTGGCGACCGGGGTTCAATCCTCGGTTCTGGCACAGATTTATCTGATTGCAAACCCTTCCTTCACCTCTGAGAAGATGTGTATTAATCACAACTTGTGAATGTGTGGAATGCCAGGCCTCCACCGTGGTTCGGATCCCACGTTAAACTGTAGGTAGCTCCATTTTTTCTCACAACCACCCTACCATTCATTACACATTAGCATAAGTGCGTATAACCATAACGGGTAGTAAGAAGCGGTGATGACGATGATGATAATAATAATATATATTAGAAAATAGTTTAAAGTAACAATTGGTAACAAAGTTAAAACTTAGATAGAAAACTCAAGAATAGCTATGACAAAATATAGATTTTCAAATGAATGAATTAGATAGTTTTAAAATTGGTATATGAATTAAGTGACTTTTAATACTCAAAATATTGATTATATTTTGCTTTTAATGAGCTACAAAATGGCGTATATATAAAACATTTCAATAAAGTGATATAACATCAAATGAATTAAAACATGGGTTGATAACAAGTCTAAAATACATGTATTATATATTAAAATTTATTTACAAAACTTGGATACAACAAATTAAGGACAAAAACAAAGTTTAAAGATCAACAGTGTTGTAAATTAAGGTAATAAAATTGAATTGGTGGGTTATCATCTTCCAATGAGGTTGTAAGACTATCAATTTATCGCGCCTCACTTTGGGCGTCAATTGTAATAATATGGAATCAATCACCCCACGTTGGGCGTCGATTGAAACACTATGGATTAATTCCCTGATATAATAATGCTGTAATGATGTATAGGTTGTCTAAAGCTCCGTGATCGAGCGCCTATCATCACTGTATGGAAAAAATACCGTTTAGTCATCTGTTTATAGCGCCGTGTTCGAGCACTAATTAAATCGGTATATTAATATAATTGAAGAAAGAGAAATGTTGATGGCTGTTATTTCACACACGGTATTATTTAAATTACACCTGTACATATTTTAATTAAATATTTTATATTACAGCACACTTGTGATATTAATGTAAGTTATTTTATAATGTGTTAGACTGACTCGTGCGTGAGCGGGATCTCGGTGTCGATGTTTGGATCCCGGAGATGCCTTAAACTTACCCACAGTGGTTTATATATAACATACCCCTTGCCTTTCTCTCCCCTCATCAACAGTGTAAAATCCAACTAATAGAAAGAGCCCTGCCGACAGGTTTTGTGAAGGCTAGCTTCTTATTGGTATAGAGAAATGGCGTCTTTTGCCAAATACTATGAAGTTGTTCCTTTNTGGTATAGAGAAATGACGTCTTCTGCCAAATACTATGAAGTTGTTCCTTATAACAAGAATTGACACAGTTATTCTTTTAACAAGAAAGATGGTATAAAAAATATATTTTAGTGGTGAAATCCTTTTCACATTGTTTCTGAGAAGCTCGTATTTCTTCATGGATGAATCTTAAAAGGATACTCTACATATATTACTTTAAAGAAAAATTACCTTCATCCATGACTTTTTACATAATTTAGATTAATCCAAATCAATATCATACAAAGTTTAATAAAGCAATGAAAATGTTCTTGTTACAACGTTTATGAAGAATATAATAATTGTTATTTTAATGTTTTGTATAAAATCCAAGCCTTATCCTGGTTCAGTCCCATCATTCCTTGTGATAATCAGCCATTAGAATGATGCTGATTTATATTCTTCTGGCATGTTTCAGTATAAAAATACCATAATCATGGACACCGTAAAATGAAATTAAAGAACCACGAAGAAAACTTGAGAATTATGTTGTACACAAATCTTTGATAAATTACTGTAATATTAATGAATTTGTAAAAGACAATTAATAAACAATCAAACTTACCACCGTCGGTGTCTTAGCCTGGTATTTATTTAATCAACACTGAGAAAAAGCATAAAACCAGAACGGGTAGTAAGACGCGGTGCTAAATATTAAAAAACACTTGAGAAAAACCTGCAAGTATTTTTTATTACACTTCCCCACAGATTTTTTTTTAATAGTATAAAGATCTTAAAACTCGAGGACTAGCCTAGAGGGCAACACAACACAATCTTGGGGTTAAAAGATTTATTTTATAGTCTTGATACACTTATATTTTCGAATAATGATATATCGATCACTGAGAAACACTCGCTAATTTTTTATCACACGCTTTAATGTTATATTAGATAAATAATTATTCAAAGATCACTAAAAAAATGTTTATTTTCCAAGGATAACACACACACACCAAAATAATATTCACAAAAGAACACACAGATTACTAAGTAGCCAAATTAATATTCAAAAAACACAGTATTATAAAAAAAATTAATAAAATTATTAACGGTAGCATAGACAAGCCTGAATACAAATCAGTAATACTCAACTATAAAATATTTTGTTCTTCAACTTGTTGACTCACGCACGTGGTTTTATTAACTGTATTTTATACAATAATTCACTGTTATAATGTATATTTAAAATTGTTAGATTTTGGTTATGAGAATAACCATTTGGTTGGTTGTTTAGTATTGAAGTTTTCTTTTGCTGTTTAATTCAAATTAATTATTAAAAGCAAGAGAATGTTAAAAGTGGCCTTATATGCTGAAAACAAATATGGCCACTGGATAGAAGCTATGCTGCCAGTTGATGACGTAGAGGAACTTGTTGCAGGTTTGACGGCGAGTTGTATTAATATTTGTGTCTACTAAATTTAAACTTTATATTATTTCACAAACATTTTGTATGTTTTTCCCTTTTTATTATCACAAACCATTTATTTATGTTAAAGATATGCGAGGGCAGTTATAAAAATATTAATAACTTAATATAATACAAAAATGCAAAATTTCACACTCTATTTAACCTGTAATTGCAACAAGAGTTAAAAGAAAAACTAAAATGAATCTACTAGACTTTTTTTTTCTCTTAAATTTGATTATGGAAAATAAAATTATACTGTAATCTTTGGGGATGTATTGTTAAAAGTGATTGATAATATTTTAAGTGATAATAATAGAAGTAATTAGTAAATAATAATTACTTACAAATATGTTGACAAAAGTTACTTTCAGACAATGTTGGTATTATTGATACTATCTGCTAGCTGTCATGTAAAACCAAAGAAGTGATAAGTTTACTGAATCTACTGTTAGATATAATAATAATAATAATACTTAGCAACGCATCTTACTACCCATTTGGGTTGTAAGCTTAAGTACTAATTACACCAATGGGTTAGGAATTGGGAAGGTTGAATGAAGAGGAAGTGAACCCGCATTTGCATGGAGGTAGAGTGGAAAATCCACCCACAGTTCAGTCGAAGGAGATTCGAACCTCGATCTCCCCATCCTCTCCAACCTCAATCTCCACATCAGAGACAGTCAAGTTCAACACAAAACTAGCGTGTTAGCTAACTACGCCACCAAGGTGGATTGTTAGATATACAAATCACTAACACCTGATACCTACTTTTACAAACATTTTAAAGATGATACCTACTTTTAGATAGACAAGAGTTACTAGCACCTGATACCTGCTGTTAGATATACAACAGTTATGAACACCTGGTATCTACTGTTAGACATACAACAGTTACTAACACCTGATATCTAAAGTTAGACATACAACAGTTACTAACACCTGATACCTGCTGTTAGACATACAACAGTTACTAACACCTGATACCTGCTGTTAGACATACAACAGTTAATAACACCTGATATCTAAAGTTAGACATACAAGAGTTACTAACACCTGATTCTCTGTTTTTAGATAAGGGTTGATATATTTTTCTAAGTTATGAAATTCATCGACTTTTGCTAGTTTTCCAAACCTAAAAATATACATTTTTCCAATATTTTATGATGTGTTAATTTAAAAAAGAGATATCTGGTTATTTTCATTGTCTTAAATTAGATTTCCCTACAAATAGATATTTAAGACAAATACCCGCCTCGGTGGCGTAGTTGGCTAACGCGCTTGTTGTGTTGAGCTCGAATGCTGAGGACGGGGAGATCGAGGTTTGAATCTCGGTCGGGTAAACTGAGGGTGGTTTTTCCTAAATGGTTTTCCACTCTCCCTCCACGCAAATGCGGGTTCACTTCCT
>CABFOV010003494.1:0-24667 GCA_902141375.1 Timema poppense
CATCAGACGACATTCTACAACTGGAGAAGAAGGTCCTCAAACAGCACAGGGCAACCCACGGATGCCCGCATGCTCCAACAAATAAAATACATAGCGCTGTTGCCCATAAATAAAGTACAACACCTCTATCCTACCAATTAATTAATAATTATTAATAATTAATCATAGAAAACCAACATGTCTGGGGGGTGGGCGAGGGGGGTGGTAGGGGTGGGTCTGTAGGAGGGAGAGGGGAGGACATTTCGAAGAGGGCAGGAGGAGGGGTGAATAACCGTAAATCAAACGAATGTGGAACATCACAATACTATCTCGTGGTGTGACTTAGTGGAGCGAGAAATCCCGAGGGCTACTGAGCTAGTATTAAATCTTTTAAAAGCTTAAAATAAGAATCGATCTATCAAAATCGAAATTTAAGTAATGAAATGTGTAAAAGTAGAAATCGTGAATTTTAACCCTTTGAGTGCCAAGATAAATTACAATAATACGTGCTAAAAGTGCCAAGCTATTTTATTGAAAAATAGGGGATTCTATTCAAATTTTAATAAATTTGTAGTCTTTGAATCTATTGCTTTCAAATTTTTACATGAACTAGCTAACATGTCTATCTATCATATTAAATTATATTTAGCCTTTTTATATTTTTAATATAATAACAAATTATTCGCAACAATATTTTTTAAATTTATTTTTTATTTTTTTATTTAACATTAATTTTTAAGCTTTGAAAATTTAAATAGCCGAAAATAAAGTAAATCAGTGAAAATACCATAAAAAACTGAGTAAATAACAATATCAACAAAACAAAAAGACTTTAGATTTGATTTTATAATTGGGTTAGGTATAGCAGCTACAATTTCGTGCTATCAATGTCAGCTGCCGCTTCTACTTGTTCCATTATTTCATTTTCGCTTGAAGATAATTCGTGTTCATTTTCATTATTTATAAATTTAGAATCACTGCTTTCAGAATCACTAACTAATTGATCACTTTCGTTTGAGCTATCGCTAAGTATGGCGAGTATTTCTATGTCTTGAATCACAGCTTTCCTCTTAGCAGCCATGTTACATCAGATACATGATACATACATCAGAACATAATAATTTTCATGTTCGATATATATCGAAACTTTAGGTGCAAAGACATATAAAAGTAGCTTGAACATACGAGAATGCAGTGTAAATAAAATCTACACTATCTGTTGACTAAAGACTGAACTATGAGCTCGAAAACATCGAGTCACTGTGAGCGACGCTGGCAATTCTAGCAGATATTTTGCGCATCGTTCTGAGCGACGTTGGCACTCAAAGGGTTAATTTTAACCTAAATAAACCCCCACCTAACTCCCACCTAAATCCATGAAAATAATTGAAGATCCTGTGATCTCTTTCATACCTTTAAAATCAACAAAAACTGATACTATCCGTGCAAACAGTAGCCCTGGCGTAGCACTATCATCAGTGCTACCACATTGACAATTATATTGGATGTCGTGTTATTGGCCCAAATTACGAAGAAATTGTGTTTATTTAGGGAAAAAAATCGTGTTACTCGCATGAAAACAGTAGAATTCGTGTACAAATTCGCGTTATTGCAAATGCGAATTTCGCATGTACCTTCGCGTGAGGAATTGTAACCAAACCAGAACAATCAACTTAAATATTGATTAAAGCTTATTTTAAGCAGTTCTTACCTGTCTATTAAGTAGCAACTATCACAGATATCTGATCATAATTGTTTTCTTACCATCGTTAAGACTCGGCAATGATTTACGTTGAGGACTGAACAAAACACACGTATTTCAGTGGGGGTAAAACCTGAAGGTGGATCTTGGGAGAAGGGTGTGGGGGAGAGAAAGTCAGGTCGGTTTGGCGGGGTGCCCACATTCCAGGCGATTACCGTGTTGATGGGGGGTTTAATTGCCTCACGGCTGGCTCTGTAGTCTGCACTACACGGGTTAATCAGCTTGGGAGGATTGTGCGCCTGATATGTAAGCAGTCCGCCATGTCTGTCGGCCGATATTGACAGTGAAGAGGTCCACCCACACCCAGCAGTGGATCTCCAACCACAACGATGGCTAATACTTAAGGCTGCCGTTTTCGAAAAGGGTAAATTCATCACATTGGAACGTTTCTTATTGAAATTACATCGTTAACACGTTTATATCGCTAAAAAAAACCTTAAATAACTCAGAATATTTTAATGAAGCCATAACATCAAGTGAGTACATTTGTTTATAAGGAAGGACGGATCTATTTTTCTATACAGCTCATTTTTAATAAAAGGGTATTTTAGAAAAATATAAACATATTTTTTCACGGCAAAAATTTATGACATTTTACTATTTATTAGTGTAATGTTTTAGGTATTGCTAGTATCTATCAAATGTGACAGTTGCATATAACATGATCTGGTGTATGAATACATGTAAGTAGATCTAGTAGTTTTTTTAGCTGTGAGATGGGGTATTTCCTATTAACATTGAACTATATCATTCAGCTTAATAACAAAATCGATGCAATTTGAGGAAAACGCCATTAAACATGAGATAATTTTACATTTTCACATACTTTTTTTAATGTGTTCAACTAAAAATACTTATTTATTAAAAATATATCGCAAGGGAATAAGGATTGTTAAAATGTTACTACGCTAACATTTTCTGGAAGTAGGATGGTAAGGCGATTAAAGGGAACCAACTTATCATACTTTACTGATTTGTACAATTTAGTTTGGACCTTTTCTTACTTTTTCTTACCTAGAAATGTTTGCCTTTGATCACAGTTTGGCCGTTATAATATCTGGTTCAATCACATCGTTTACCAATGTATTTGGCTTGAGGAAATTAAACTAGCCGCTTCATTGTCCGAATGGTTTAAGGCGTCACTATTGTGTTCGACTGGCCTGTTGGAAATGGGTAGATCGGGACTAGAATCCTGATCGGTTAGTTTGGGGTAGTTTTTCCTAAATTAGTTTCCCACTCTCCTCCCATTAAAATACGGGTATATTACCTCTAAAATGCTTCCTTCCGGAAACGCATGTGTTCGATAACATGATTTGTTATGTACACTTATGGGTTGCGTTTATTTTTGAACAAACTGTACATACTTCCATACCCCAATAAAATAATCAAGTTCTGATAGCCTGGATGGATAGTATGGTTCAGCGCAACAATAGGATAGTTTTGTTTGCTATTATATATCCTAATCATGACCACTAATTTAGACACATTTCCGATAAAGGCTTCAAACAGGACTGTTAACGTCCAGACCCCGATACACGAGACATTTGTTTGGTCCCATGACAAATTGGTCGACGCATATTTTACTTTTGAGAAGAAAGTCACGAACGATGTTTCATTCCATCAGGGGTTGGGATATTTATATTATTACATTATATTATTGGGATATTTAATGCGTCTTAATATGCGCATTTGTACAGTTGTGATAATTATTGTACTATTCGCAGCATAAAACTGAGTCGAAGGCTGCGTTATCTGATAGCTCGTAATCTTAATAAATCACGCATTTGTAGCCGATGGTTTCCGCACTTCCATCACATACTTTGCCTTAAAAAAGTGAGTGAAGAATGACCCTGGGCAGGGGACAATTCCTGGATAGCTCAGTGGAGTATTGGATTACCAGGGAATTGAACCCATGAGCCTTGTTCGTGTACAAATACCATTTTCCAATCTAAAGGATATCTTAGCATGGTTGAGTCTTTTGAGAGGTGGTGGAAAGTGTAGAAATAAAGTTCTATACCCCTAGCTCCGTTATCTCTAATTATCTTATTCAGGTAAATAGGATTAGTGATATTATAAATATAATAATCTTTTAATTTATCTACACATACCTATATTACAAATAATATTGTTTAACAAAATGGAAATTGGTTAGAAGCACCACCACACATAACAATAAAAGACTAAAAATTTCAAGGTTAAAAATATCGTGCTGAAAATTCCCAAAATAAATTGTAAAAACAATTTTATATGTGATAGAAATTCAGAATTTTGGCAATCGTATAGACTGTAGAGGGACCACCATAGTAGCCCGTAAATTCTGTAATTCTAAAATTAAAAATGTGTTTTGTGGAACGGGGGAAGAGAGTGAATCGACAAAATTTACAAAACTAATAAAAAAACCTCACTAATTGTTGGTGTGATAGAATAGCGAAATTTTATATGGTAAGGAAAAGTTGAAATACCATAAACCATGGTGAGATTGTTCGGTTAAAGACAATAATTAAAAATTTTGAATTCAATTTGTCGCACCATTGGAAAATGTACTCTTTAATTAAATCTCATACAATAAAAATAAAAAATTTCTTGAAAAGGCCATTGCTTAATAACTATTTATTTTGTTTCAGGTAAGTGGGAGAGTTCGTTGAAACGCTGAATGAAAGTGTTTGCTGACATAATCTACTGGAAGGTATGGTTGGCTATTTGCATGGGAGTTATTTTACAAGAAATATTAAGGATAACATTTTAAAAGTAATCATATGTATTATTAGTGGTATTGTTTTTATTTAAAAATAGTAAAATATGTATTTTATAAGCTCTTTACTTTTGTCAAATTAAACCATGAATTATATTATTTGAGTTTTACCTTGAAAACTAAATTGATAAACTAGTAGTTTTGTGAACAGTAAGCCTCGTTCCCCCCATTCAAAAATTGTGGAGTACGTCATGTTGTAATCGTTACTACATTCTCAAAAATTTTCTTTGGAATTGATATTTCCCCTTTGTGATAAATTTAGTTAGAAAGAAAATTAAAACTACATTCAATAGTAAATTATAAGCTTAGTCGTGGAGAGTAACCTTTATTCATACCGTTTAAGACGTCAATATCTCAATATAGTTTTTTTAATACGCACTTGAGATACGCTTTTAAATGTAAAATCTTTTGAATGGCCCAAATATTAAAACGTATAGCCAGATTGAAAAATTATATACAAAATATCTTTCGGGCTCAGTTTAAAAAAAAAATCTGCTAAATTTGGTTAAAATTGGTCTAACCATTTAACAGTTATCGTGGGATAAACTTGCGGACAGACGAAATACCAAATGGTCAAGTTAAAACATGACCTTGCTACGCTTATTCAAGACAATATTTAGATATCGTGAAACATACCAAAGGTGTTCAAATGTACAATAAAATATGACTTCTAGCATTAATAATGGCAATTAATATTTTATATGATTTGCAATAATTAGTTATCTAAATATAATTTATGTTGAAACACATTAACAGTATCACGTAAACCGGAACCAGGCGCACTTTTATCTGCGCACTAATGGATGGGATCTACTATCGTGGACAGGTTTTCATTAACTTACTTAGTTACTCCTTGATGGTGACCTGGTGGTCTAGGGGTAAGGTGTCAGACTTCTGTACTGGGGGTCCGGGGTTCAATCCTCGGTCCCGGCACAGATTTATCTGATAGCCAAACCCTTCCTTCACCTCTGACAAGACGTGTATTAATCACAACTTGTGAATGTGTGGAATGCCAGACCTCCACCGTGGCTCGGATCCCACGTTAAACTGTAGGTCCTTCATTCCATCTCACAATCACCCTACCATTACACATTAGCGTAAGTGCGTACAACCAGAACAGGTAGTAATACGTGGTGCTAATAGTAATAATAATAGAATAATAATAATAATAGTTACTCTATGGCATTAGGAACTCGGAAGTTCATTGCCGCACTTAAAAAAGACGCCACCTATCCCTAACATGAATTAATTCTATCCAGTCCACCTAAATTACACCATATCTCTCTATTTTGAGCTATTTCTATCCAGTCCACCTCATTTCACGATTTTCATCTATCGACTAAAATAATATATTTGATTGAAAAATCACGGCAACACCCAACTACAACAAAAATATTACTTAACTAAATAAACACTTCTTAATGGTGATAATTTTAATATCGAGAGAGCAAGATATTTAAAAATGTTGGAATTTATTTTGAATCTAAAATCAATAAAATATCAATAAAGCTTGAGATAAAACCATTTTACATTGCAGTTAATAAATTGGCACGGAGAGCAAAATGTGAGTGTGTTATCAGAACGTAGTGAGTCTATAGCTTAGGGCCAGTTTCATGGTCAAATTTAGTACGCCTCAAGTGCGGCGCTACACTAAATACAAGACGACACCTACCTAAACTCGAATGGAATGGGCCAGTTTCCTATGCGAGAACGGCCCATTCCATTCGAGTTTAGGTAGGTGTCATCTTGTATTTAGTGTAGCGCCGCACTTGAGGCGTACTAAATTTGACTATGAAACTGGCCCTTAGTCAGATTCGTATCAGTGGAACTGGGCTACTGGCTAAGAGGAAGTCGGGGTTCAACTCTCGGATGGCTCAACTGGTTTTAATAAGATGGTTTCACACTCTGCCTCTACACAAATGCAAATATTCTCATTTAAATTCTACCTTCCTCTTTCCTCGCCTGTTGGTGAAAATATGTGGATAGTCTGAGCGGGTCGTAAGATGTGATGTCCAAAATATAACAGAAAAACACGTAAAAACTATTATTTTATACCCCTTTTTATACCCGTTCAGGATATATGCTTAAGTACTAATTAAGGTAATGCGTCAGAAATAAGGAAGGTTGAATTGAGATCAAGTGTAGTCGCATCTGCGTGGAAAACCATTTCGGAAAAAACACCCTCTGGAAACCCGATCGGGATTAGAACCCCGAGCTCTCCGTATATTAAGAAAGTTACGTCTTGGACCATTCAACCACCAAAGAATAACTTTACTAGTAAAACCATCATCCGTTATTAATTTTTATAAAGATTTTAATTTCATTATATTACATACATTTTCGCTTGTTTTGCCAACTTGTACGGTATTGTATTCTTTTCTTGTCCAATTATAGAATATTACTCCTCTTGACTGAAAACAAAATTATATAAAAGGAAAATATATTGTCGCTAGTAAACTTTCATCTAAAATAGTCTTGTGTATTACAACCTCCTCCCTTCCCCCTGATGACGAGAGACGGCGTTGTTTACGCGTCACAGCCCACCCGTGCCGGTTTAGCTTGTTTTTTTTTTATAGCTCTTTCCTTTACCCCCAACCCCCGCCATTTCCCCTTACCCCATGATGTTTTATGAGGATTAATTCAGTTTGATGGGAGTCGCCCTAATGTCTGTCTCTTACCCCTGTTTACCCTCGAGTGACAATGTGTTGTCATATCGTTATATGATTGATGGCTTAGGGGTAATAAACCCCCCCCCCCCTTCTTGCCCAAATACAGGCTTACCAACACTACACTTATTTATCATTTTAGTTGTTGTGTTTTAATCCCGACAGTAATGTTTAAACAAGTTTTTTCTTAACTACATTTTCGTTGACACATATCAATAAATACTCGTTTGATACGAATAATTCCACCCCTAACACTACGCTTAGGCGTAGTTTAAGACGAGTGTGCTCTGTGATCATTAAAGGTACGTTTCCTTCGAGACGGCTGACGCATGCGGCCGCTGCACGCGATCCGAGCTGCCAGTGCTGTTTTCTTCCATGCGTCAGTCGCGTGCAATCATTGATCTGCGAATGTAATATTTTTTAGTCATAGTGAGTGAGAACGATGGTTTGTTTCTTCATTTGCTGCTAGATGACACTGAGGATGACGAAATATTATAATTGTGTTTTGATGAGGGAGATGCTGATGTGCATCCTATTTATTAATGAAGACGGGATAAGGGATATTTCAAAAAACTCATTGATTAAAATTTATTGCAAGACGAAAAAAAGCTTAAAGAATTTTTCAGAGGGAACAGTTTTCATTTTAACTTCATCCTTGATTTGATAAAAATAAATTCAAAAGTAATTCCTACAATAGAGCTGGGTATCCAATCACCGCTAATGAAAAATTATCTAAAACATTGAGTTCAGTTGAAATAACACACATATTTTTCACCAAATCTAACTTTATTAATGTATCTTACCAAACTTACAAGATAACAAAATATTATTTAAAAAAAAAGGAGAGACATTATTTTATGAACATGAGAAAATTATGATTTAATAATATGTTTAATATTGTTCTCCATTGTTCTTCTTGGTGTCATCGATGCCAATTAGCTATTTCTGTTCATTGATGTTGGTTCGTACGGGAAGAAAGGGGACAGTGGAATTTGTGAAAAGTCTAACATTGCAAGAGAAGTCAGAACTGGAGATATGTTTTTTCCTCCTTGAAAGCTGCCCAACTCTCAAAGTCATGTCCTACGTTTTCACTGCTGATGAGCCTTCAGATTACAAAAGCATGTGATTAAACCTTTTCCCTGACCTGTCACAAGTGCTGACGAACAAAAAATCAATTTTTAACTATCGTCTTTCCAGGATCACGAAGACTTTTAGAAAATGCATTTACTTTGCTAAGCCATATATTTTGGATTGTTAACATCCCGATTGGTTTGAAACAGAATACTGCCGATAATTTGATCATTGTGGCATGCTGTCTATACAACCTTCTTAGAGATGCAGCTCTAGAAACCTCAAATAAACCATACTACGAATGTGATGTATAAGGATTTCAGAGTGTAATGTTGGCTCGTTCCCTATACCGGCCTGCAGTCAGCTTTTCCCGAGCACGCAGCGCTGCTGTGACGTCGCGTCGGCTCGTGACCTCTACCTAACGCCAGCTTCACGTGGTTCAGCGGTGTCAAACTCGTTATTCAATTCTTATTTATGTCAAGTATGCTACTAAATTCACTGTGAATAGTAGATGTTTGTGAGTTTCTTGTAACCTTAATGATTATTTATGTGTGAGCCGTGAAGTGTTACAAAAAGTATTGTAATGCTACTAGAAGATGTCGGGAAAGCTTTGTACCATTCCTGTGCGCAATAGTAGTCATAAGATAACCAAGGGTCCTGGATGTTATATACCACACCTTCCCTAAGTTTCCTAATGCCAGACAGATGGATTCATCTTATTAAACGTGATAGCAAATTATTTGTGTTCTATTTACTCCAAACATTTTTTAGCTGATGGTTATGAACATGACCTTCAGGCTGATCTTCTGAACTTGCCTAGGGAAAAAAAACTAAATTAAAATCGTCTGTTGTTTCCTCCCTTAAACTAAGAATTACACCTCCTTGTCATGTATTCAAAAATGTTATTCAAGGGGAAAGAAAATATTACCCGCGAATCTAGGCATGAAAATAGATTGAAGAAACAAATAAGTGATAAATTATCTTCTAAAGATATGCAGAGAAAGGAAACCCAAGAAGAGGGTGTAGTTAATTGTGTCTTTAAAAACCTAAGCAACGAAAGAAGTCAAACTAATGGGAATAATACTGAGATAATTACAAATTATCTTGAATTACAAAATGAAAAAAAATTATTGAAATCTAAACCAGTTAAACAATAAAGTGAGTTGAAACAAAAAATTTGGAAATCCATAGGCTCATGGGCAAACTTATTTCTCTGAAAAAGTAGAAAATTCCCAAATTAGTTGAAGAATCAAAATTAGAGGAAAATTAGGTACTGTTTTTACAAGTAATCAGTTGTATTTATTCCTTCGTAATAAAGGCAAAGTTCATTGGACAAAAGGAAGAAATTGTAGTTGCCTTGAATATGTGATATGAATCTAAGATTCGATAAAATTTAAGATCCTTAAAAACAAATGCGATAATGGGGAGAAGACTCTTTTCTCTCTGGAAGCAACCCATATTTGTGAAATTTGACTTCAATATCACATCTGAAATAATGAACACTGTTATTATAAAACTTGTTCATTAATGACAACACAAAAGTCCGAAATACTCTGTAATAAGCAAGTCTGGGTGTTATTAACACGCTAAATTATAATTCCGTTTGAAGTAATAAAATATATAATAATAACAATAATTGTTTTAGCTAGTATGTTTGATAATGTGAGTAGGAAAAATAGCTTAGAGTAGCCGCGGACCTACTCCATTGTTAGCTTTCGGAGCGCAGAATTGCTCACTTGATAATATATATGCAAAATCAACCATCGTATGAAAAAAAGTTAAAGAAAAGATTAACTCCAGACTATTATCTAAAACTTTTACACGGACGAAAACTTCCTGGCTAAAAAAATAAAGAATTTCCCCGCATAGTACTTTTCTCAGGTCGTACATTTTCATTGTATTGTTTTTTAATGTATAAATAATAATATTGCATTCTTTAAGAAAAAAGTACTGTTGTAATCTTAAAATTGTGCTGAATAAGTACATATAATACCACTATATTTAAAGTATCGCACAGCCGTGTAGGACGATGTATTTAAACGCGCTACACTTAAGGCCGATACACACAGAATGCTGAGCTAAGCTGTGCTCTGCTAAGACTTTGTCATTTTGAAAGCTAAGACTTAGGTAGATTGCTCTAGAAATATATACATATACACACACACACACACACACACACACACACATATATATATATATATACACACACACATATATATATATATATATATATATATATAAATTAAATTTATAGATTAAACAGTTGCTAAATTGGTAGATGAATACGTGAGATTACAAGTCAAAATGTATAGTTAGAATTTACTTCTGGTGAAAATACATATTGTCGGATATAAACGATTATATACAATTAATAATGAATCATAAACTAGACCATACACGAGTTGATGACAAGTTTAAAATATATATTACTATTATTATTATTATTATTATTATTAGCACCGCGTCTTACTACCCGTTCGGGTTATACGCACTTACGCTAATGTGTAATGGCAGGGTGGCTGTGAGATGAAATGAAGGACCTACAGTTTAACGTGGAATCCGAACCACGGTGGAGGCCTGACATTCCCCACATTCACAAGATGTCTTGTCAGAGGTGAAGGAAGGGTTTGGTTATCAGATAAATCTTTGCCGGGACCGAGGATCGAACCCCGGCTGCCAGCATAGAAGCCTGACACCTTACCCCTAGACCGCCAGGTCACCTAAAATATATATTGACTCGTTAAAATGTTGTTACAAAACTTTAAGATAAAGCAATTCTTTGTACCATACTATATTGTATAAGTTCAACTCTGTTGTAAAATAAAAGAAAACCATTTTAAGGTTAACGTCTGCAAAACCCGATTAATGAAGAAATTAAGTGATATGGAGTAATTTAACTCTTATCTGTTTCCACTACTCCTTTATGATATCCAGCAATGGGAAGATGCTGGATTACGTTATTCCAACATGTTTCGGTAATATGGTACCATACTCTTGGAACTGCAAATGAAATTAAAGAAGCATAAAAATAACTTAGGGCATAGGGTTATAAAAGAAATGTTTCGAATTACCGCTATACAGTTATGAATTCGTAAATATACAAAATTATCAAACAACCAAACTTACGTGAGTCGTTGTGAAAAGCACGATGCGTTATTACGACGGCAAGATGTTAACTAACTAAGGTGTGGTCAGAGAGAGAAAATATGTGTAAAAACAAAAAAACTTGTGATAAGCGAGCTATAAGAGGTAAAGTTGAATATTGGATACGCTATGGAATCAAGGATAGATAAAATTATGGCAGTGAATGTGAAGAGGAAGAATAAGGAAATAATATTCTCGACTCCGGCTTAAACGGGACATTTTATAAATGAGGTTAAAGGATTTTAATGTTTTTCGGTAAATGTTTTAATGTGTTAACAAGAATTTGATTTGAAAATTGTAATTGTTAATTGAGAATGTATTTATTATGAATTAAAGCTGCTTGAATGAAAAAGTTTTCACCTTTGTTTAATTTCGTGCCTTTTAAAAACCTTTTTATTTATTTCATAAAGGCACGAAATTAAAAACAGCTGAAAACTTTTTCATTTAAGCAGATTTATTTCATAATATATCAATTCTTAGTGAAAAATTGCAATTTTCAAATCAAATTGTTTCTAACGCATTAAACCCAAAAACATTGGGTTTTCTTCGTGATTTTAAATGGAAGCCATCACGATGCAGTTAACTCTATGTTCAGGAGACGTATGTCAGGATCCTGTGAATCTAAAAAAGAGACGTACACGCACGTTCTCTGCCAGGTGATTGGCTGGAGAAAGATTTGTTCTTCACACTATTTGATGATCTGAGACAACCCTTGTGAAAGGACGACCTTCTAAATCACCTATAAAAATCTTCGATGTTAGTTAAATCTAAACTAGAACAATAAAAACAGCAGTGACTGCTTGCTGCTAGTTGTCAGAACTACGCACACTGTTCGTCCTTGAGGTTTCAGTGTGCAGCTGATGTCCCTCGCCCGAACAGTGACCTTGTCCGTAACATGTGACGTAGCTAGGACACTGTAGTCACTGTGACCTTGTCCGTAACATGTGATGTAGCTAGGACACTGTAGTCACTGTGACCTTGTCCGTAACATGTGATGTAGCTCGGACACTGTAGTCACTGTGACCTTGTCCGTAACATGTGACATAGCTCGGACACTGTAGTCACTGTGACCTTGTCCGTAACATGTGATGTAGCTATGACACTGTGATCTTGTCCGTAACATGTGGCGTAGCTCGGACAATGTAGTCATTGTGACCTTGTCCGTAACATGTGACGTAGCTAGGACACTGTAGTCACTGTGACCTTGTCCGTAACATGTGATGTAGCTAGGACACTGTGATCTTGTCCGTAACATGTGACGTAGCTAGGACACTGTAGTCACTGTGACCTTGTCCGTAACATGTGATGTAGCTCGGACACTGTAGTAACTGTGACCTTGTCCGTAACATGTGGCGTAGCTCGGACACTGTAGTCACTGTGACCTTGTCCGTAACATGTGATGTAGCTAGGACACTGTAGTCACTGTGACCTTGCCCGTAACATGTGACGTAGCTCGGACACTGTAGTCACTGTGACCTTGTCCGTAACATGTGGCGTAGCTCGGACACTGTAGTCACTGTGACCTTGTCCATAACATGTGACGTAGCTATGACACTGTAGTCACTGTGACCTTGTCCGTAACATGTGATGTAGCTCGGACACTGTAGTAACTGTGACCTGGTCCCTAACATACGACGTAGCTATGACACTGTAGTGCCCCAGTGCGAAAAACTGCAATTTAAACTAATGTATTCTGAGACCAGTCACTGGAGACAGTCACTGGTAACCTTAGTGTGAACAGTCTTTTGGGTAATGTCTGAACAACCTGGACTTAATGAGCATTTGAGCCCTGCATAATTACGCCACTACTATGTGTGAGGTGAGATAAAACTCCAGTGAATTTGTGAAGAAGGGGAATTGGGGATGGGGCGGGGGTTGACCTTTCTTGCCAAAATGATGCCGATTTATCAAGTCCCTCCATTGTTTTACTTTTGAATGAATTGATTACCATATTCAAGAGGGGCTTCAAGGAAACCATATTATTGAATTTCTACGAGGACTTCAATTCCTATTTTGAAAACTCGCACTCTCAAAGGAGAAAGAAGAGAGATTGGTAATTGAAATTATGTTGGAAATGTGCCAAGAAATGTCAGTTTGTTTGAAAGGCAAACACTTGCTTTGACGAGCCGCGTCTTGGATTAGACGATGAAGAACTTATTTAGGATGAATGTAACTTTTAAGTTATTTGATTAGTTAGTTGGAAAAGTATATAATTGGCAGGGAACTTTTAAATAGTGTGATTTGTGATACTCTACTGACGACCAATTCATAACAAAACTAGTTACCCAACAAAACTAAACTAGTAAAATTATTCATTAAAAAAATATGCTGAAGAATATCCAAATTAGCTCTCTACATAATTAATTTACTATTTGACTGTACCCCAGTTTAAAAATTATTTACTGCTTTTCCAATATAACGTAGACTTACACGTAGAACGATCCTACATCCTAAAATCACCAAAGAGTGACTGCTCCCTACCGGGTACACATTTATATTCAGATTGTCACTGTGGGGAAAATATGGGAGGGTGGATACACAAGTTCAATGATGTCACTATTAGAAAGTTAGCATGAATTTCCCTCATTAACGCTGCGCACAACGTCAAGAGGGAGATATTACGGAGGGTAGGGAAAACCACGTGATCACTAAGAGCGCTTCTTTCTCCAAGGTTTAGCGCCTGCGCAGCATCCGCTACTCAGAGAAAGTCAGCCGAACTACGTAACCGTCCGAGGAAACAATCTTGTTTTTATTGTTCGACGTGAGTGGAGTGTTGATGTGCTCGGAGGACCCATGAGCGGCGCTGGTTTCCCGGTTAAACGGGGTAAGTGTAACTGCACTTTTATAGGTGGCGGAATGGTGACCTGGCGGTCTAGGGGTAAGGTGTCAGACTTCTGTGCTGGCGGCCGGGGTTCAATCCCCGGTCCCGGCACAGATTTATCTGATTACCAAACCCTTCCTTCACCTCTGACAAGACATCTTGTGAATGTGGGGAATGCCAGGCCTCCACCGTGGTTCGGATTCCACGTTAAACTGTAGGTCCTCCATTTCATCTCACAATCACCCTACCATTACACATTAGCGTAAGTGCGTATAACCCGAACGGGTAGTAAGACGGGGTGCTAATAATAATAATAATAATATAGGTGGCGGAGGTTATGCGGCGAAGATGTTTGTAGCAACAACCGAAAGGTAGCTACGGTACAAATCTATCAAGTCACTTGATCTTCAGCTGTACCACTTTGATGAATATTATCAATAAATATAAAATAGCTCTAATAGTATAATGTTATCTCAAAAGTTATTATTTCATGTATGTTTCTTCCTACCAGAACCCTAATATAGTAGATTTATCATCTGTAAATGACCTGCATCAGTGGTCACATGGCTCAAGGCGTTAGACTCGAAATATACGGGATATCCTGTGACAAAGATATAACAAGTCTTGTATCTCAGTCGGTTGTACTGAGGGTGTTTATTTTTCGTAAATGGTTCCCCCCTTCTCTCTCTCTCTCCACAAAAATGTGGTTTCACTTTTCTAAATATAAATATTTCCCATCCCCATCCCATAGTTAGTACATTTGCGTCCATCCCGAACGGGTGAAAACCAAAATATCAAAAGTTTACTTATGTAGCTATAAAGTTTATTGATTCCGTTTGAAATCACAATTTTAATATCACATTTACCCGCTTCGATGGCCGCGTGGTCTAACGCGCTACTCTCGCGGTAGACTAGACTGCCGATGATGGGGAGATTCGAGGTTAGAATCTCTGTCGGGTGTGCTGAGGGTGATTTTCCAAAAAATTATTTTCCACTCCTCCATGAAAATTCGGGTTCACTTACTATTAATATAGCCTTCCTAATCCCTGAAACCATTAGCGTAATTAGTACATAAACGTATAACCTGGACGTGTAGTAAGACGCGGTGCTAAAATTATACATATTATATATTTTATCTAAGGGCATGTTTAAAAAAAAAAGGTTACTCTTAGAAAATTAGTATTTGTCCTCAACTCAAACTTTTCCCACCAAAGTCGGCGACAGGATTCAAAGCAAAGCGAAGCATCTTTAAGAAACGTTTCCGGGTGTCTGGGAACCAACCACGGGTCCTTATTCCCGGAACAATCTCCCAGGGCTTCCGCCCCATACCCCCCTTACCCCTTCGCTCCCCACTTAAAGCAGATTGATATTCACGTCCCGTCATGAATAGAGATTGGAACTGCTACATCAACTTGGATGGTAATAACGTCGCAAGAAACCTTGCGATTTCTATCTACCTCTGGTTGGTCCAACAATTGGAGGGGCGAGAACTAGTTTCGCTCACAAATGGAGAGTTACAAATTGAATCTTACCTGGATATCTACAATCAGACACCTGCTCAGTTGGCCTGCTGAACTAAAGGGCATGGGTTATATTTATAGTGTGGCCGGAAAATTTATCATTGGTATATTTAACAATGAAGTGAATATTGAGCTTCTTAGTGCTGTGTTTTTTTATATAGTTTACTTAGTTTGTAAGTCATATTCTGAATTAATCAATAAGCTCAAAAAGATCACGCAAATAATTACCTAAATTAATAATAATAATAATTATTAAATTTTTAATCTCACTGACCCTTAGTAAAATGCTAGCACAAAGAAATAAATACAAAAACCACATGGCCTGCAAATTATAAGATACACTATCACGGTTTGGAAACAGTTGATGATGATGATCAATGTTTTTTATTTTGAGATTACACTATTGTTAATTCAAATGTCATTCTTGTACCAGTCTACCACTCAGGAGACCACATTATTTAGACACCATTAATGTTAATTATCTAGCACTAGAAGTAATTTTGTTCACTTTTGTTTGTATATTTTACGATTTTGATGTATGACTTGTTAGAAGACCTTTAAAAGGAGTCAAATATTTCTGCTACTCAAATGACCTTTAGATCCAACATCACCAGAAGATTGTAGCTGAATTGATAGGAACTGATAGAGGTATAGTGAAAATGGTTTTCCACTCTCCCTCCTAACAAATGTGGGTGCATCTCCAATAAATTATTAAGTCATCGGCCTACATGGATTTAAGTACGATAAACTGATAGTAGACTATCATCGCTATTTTGTTTGTTTTCAAAGCCATAGTTTTCTTTTCTTTAAGATAACCTGTTTGGGTTTAATTATTCTTTGACAGAACGTATGTCCAAAATACTTAGTATTTAAGCACACTCCAACTTGAACAGCTTTTCATCTTGCGTGAAAATATTCAAAAGGAAATTAACCGGTACGTTCAAAATTTACTATACACTTAAGTAAAACCTGCCAACAAATGTCTCTTATCTCAAACTTATTTGAAAGATTAAAAAATATATATAGTTGCGTATAGCTTGAAAATTATTGGTTTTATATAAATGTTTCAAATAAAAGATTCTTATTTTAAAAGACCTAAATATATGCAATGAGAAGTAATTTCATATCTTAAATAGTTTCGGAGATATGATAATAAATGAGAACTTACGCATCAGACCGGAACCCTTAAACTTATTTTGACGAAAAAATGTGAGTAGCCATTTTGTTTGTAACATTGATCAATGCTCATAAATGAAATTTATTCAAAATCTTTAAAGCCCCTTGGGGTAACCCCAAGAAACCCCTTGATACCAAGTTTTAGCCCGATTGGTAAAATAGTTTAGAGTCTACTCCGAAGTATGGGTGGACTGACTGACTGACTGACCGACCGACTGACACCAATTTTTCGGATTCGGGGCCTCATAAAACTTTGAAATTCATCAAAACCTCAAGTTACCAATACTTTCTCTATCTGTAGGATGGCGAGAAGCTACACATCGATGGTTCAATATAAAATAACATTTAGTAAACAATACATTAACCCAAATGAAAATAATTATTATTAATAAGGATGTTCCTTAAATATCTCTTTAATTTTTGTTCCTAATTTATGCTAAAAATAAAAATTTTGAAATCTTGTGTTAGTGCTACTAAAACGTCCAAGAGAGCTAAACATTTAAGAGCTATTATTATAAAATATTTTAGGATTTCGAGAGGCAAGAGAGGACACAATAATGTTGGAGGGTGGATTGTCAAGAGACAATATTGCTATTAAAAATGTTAAAGACAACAAACAGCCAAAAGAATTATCTCGAGGAGAGTTTGGAGCACTAAAAGGTTTCGAGTTCTGACATCACCAGGACCCGTATTTTGATCATATAATCTTGTTTGTACAGCACAGACAATGATCATGATCCCATATATTCGGTTCATGATATTACACCCTCTCGGTTACCTTATAGTAATAGGCCACTAAAAATACTACAAGAAAGGGAGGGAGTAAGCTAACATACAAAGTAATTGAAAACAGCAATATCAAGAGTTAAAAGTGAGAATAATAGTTTATTGAAAAATATGACAATAATTCACATGGCCTTAAGGGTCAACCTGTAGCTGTAGTTGGAAAACATTGTGCAATAGATTGTTTCAACGAGAAACAAAATAATAACAGGCAGAGTCAATTTGACCATGTTTACTTAAAAAAAAAGTTAAAGAAAACAAATAATAATCTTTACACAAATTTACGAACAATGTATAGCTTTATGAGCCCTTATTTTAGTTATTAAGAAAGTGTCTGAGCTTCTAAATACAAAAATAGACATATTTACTGAAACGGTTATGTTATAACAGACATTGCATTTTAAATAAACGCAAGAGTTCGACTTCAGAACGTAAGTCGAATCTCTCGCAGCACTACTTGAAACGACATCATCAAAGTCTTTTAGTAAATCTCGGCATTAATGACAACTTACAAGGGTTACTGAATTAATATTCATTTTATAAGACTTTGAAAGGTTTAAAGTTTATATAAGAAAAATAGCAAAATTTAAGTTACATGAATATTAGAAAACCAAAGAATGAATTTAAATGATTTTAAATTAAATTTAAATACACCTCAATAAAACTTGAGTACGAACAGCAATTATAAGAATATTACAAATGAATTAAAGAAGCAAGCGCCCAAGAGGCGACACCAAAATAATAGATTTTGAAAGTAAAAGTTCTCTTTAGAAATACTCATATTTCAACCAAACTTACAAGTCTATCTCTGAAATCAAAATAATATAGAGTCTTAAATTTATGACCTATAGCTTCAATATTTAAATAAGAATTACGAAGATTTACAGTTTTACAACTTTCCTGGTAGAGTCCATTTTCAGGAATAATCGTCTCGCGACGATATACAATATTAATAGTCCATACGAGTATCAAGAGTCCACCCTCGGTGGTGCCGATTCCAATAGTCAACGTTCTCTTCAGCGTCGCCACGTTATATAACGTCTCGTTGCCTAGGGAAACAAAGGGGGGAGAAGTTCAAACTAGCCGGTGACGTCATGTTATATAACGTCTCGTTGCCAAGGGAAACAAAGGTGGGAGAAGTTCAAACTAGCCGGTGACGTCACGTTATATAACGTCTCGTTGCCAAGGGAAACAAAGGTGGGAGAAGTTCAAACTAGCCGGTGACGTCACGTTATATAACGTCTCGTTGCCAAGGGAAACAAAGGGGGGAGAAGTTCAAACTAGCCGGTGACGTCACGTTATATAACGTCTCGTTGCCAAGGGAAACAAAGGTGGGAGAAGTTCAAACTAGCCGGTGACGTCACGTTATATAACGTCTCGTTGCCAAGGGAAACAAAGGGGGGAGAAGTTCAAACTAGCCGGTGACGTCACGTTATATAACGTCTCGTTGCCAAGGGAAACAAAGGTGGGAGAAGTTCAAACTAGCCGGTGACGTCACGTTATATAACGTCTCGTTGCCAAGGGAAACAAAGGGGGGAGAAGTTCAAACTAGCCGGTGACGTCACGTTATATAACGTCTCGTTGCCAAGGGAAACAAAGGTGGGAGAAGTTCAAACTAGCCGGTGACGTCACGTTATATAACGTCTCGTTGCCAAGGGAAACAAAGGGGGGAGAAGTTCAAACTAGCCGGTGACGTCACGTTATATAACGTCTCGTTGCCAAGGGAAACAAAGGGGGGAGAAGTTCAAACTAGCTGGTGACGTCACGTTATATAACGTCTCGTTGCCAAGGAAAACAAAGGGGGGAGAAGTTCAAACTAGCTGGTGACGTCACGTTATATAGCGTCTCGTTGCCAAAGAAAACAAAAGTGGGAGAAGTTCAAACTAGCTGGTGACGTCACGTTATATAGCGTCTCGTTGCCAAGGAAAACAAAAGTGGGAGAAGTTCAAACTAGCCGGTGACGTCACGTTGGTGAAGCGCTCTCTTCATTTAGACTCGTACACCATTACTCTTCCCACTCTCTGATTCGCCATCGCGTCTTCATCAAGATCACCCCAGGTTTGTTGTTAGTGATCTTTTTAACTGGAGTCGCTGATGATGAAGGTGATCAGGCGATGATTTGGTGGTTAATTCCACCCACCGCAAGATGGCAGGTAAGTCCGCCCACGTCTAGAATGTTGTCCTGGTAGTCTCCCATCAAATTACTTGTGACCAGGCGGACCGGAACATCAAGTGTTGAGACACCACGGCAGATTTGCCCCACTCGTCGAATTAGGACGTGTTGAAGTTAGGCCAGGCTTGAAGGGTGTGCTAGCCACAAGATTCAGAGGGTAAGTACATGAAAAGTTTATATAGAAGAGAGTTGATAGTGTATTATGATGTTTGTATATAGCTTGAGGCTACATGGAACTAGAATAGAGAAGAGTTCTATTCCTGGAGGTATAAGTTAATGTCGACGTTCTTCGGAGTGGGTAGTATGAATCGAAAGAGAATTTATGCTTGTAAGTTAACATAGGGTGGGGTGGAGTCTCATATTTGTAACGTATTATACTAGTACCGTTACAAGGTACCCCTGTTTTATAAGTCATTATTGGGTCATTTTTGGCCAATTTGAATTCTTAGGTGAAATTTCTTCGTTTGTGTCTTCATGAGCCATTTTTAGGCATTTATGTCGATTGGGTATATTTTTATATAGGTACTATCGATATTTTATTAATGGATAAATACTCAAATATTGTTAACATCCATTACTGTTTAAAGCCTGTGGCCGGGCTCAGTTTTTTATTCAAGCCATATATTTTCCACTACCGACTTGTTAGGCCTGTCTTACCTTCATATGCCTTATTATATAACTTAAGAATAAGACAAGCACAACATCCAGTCCCCAGCCATTAATTTATCATTGTTATATTCAAAAGGATTCAAAAGTGTAGTTGTTAAATAATTTTTATTACATTGTAAGGGGCTTGTTTGATTTGAAGGTGTGAATTTATTACGTCTTTATTCATATTTTTAGGTCATATTTGTAAATTTGTGATGATTTGTTTAAATTTGTAAGGTAATTTTGTAGGTAATTTTTCAATAATTTTTAGGTAATCAAAGAACGTGCCCTGGCCATCAGCCAATCACTATAAAACGGGGGGGCGGGGGGGGGAAATAATTTATATCAAGCACCGATCAATTTGCGGTGAACACTTTCAAAGAGAGTCGGTTAAGCTGAAGGAATTCCTCGACACATGAGTTTATTCGAACTTTGACCGAACCAAAACAAAGTACAAACAACTTTGTGTGATTTTATACAAGCACAAGTAATTTTGCAGATTGAGAAACTATCGCTTCAGTGGCCACGTGGTTTAAGGCGTTACTCGTGCAGTAGACTTGACTGCCGATGACAGGGAGAGCAAGGTTCGAATCTCAGTCGGGTGAATTGAGGATGGTTTTCCACTCACCCTCCACGCTAAACTTCCTATAAATATAACCTTAATCACTGAAACCATAAAGGCCGATACACACAGAACACTAAGCTAAGCTAAGCAATGGTCCCTCTTTCCCCTCCAGAATTCAATGTTGTTTCTTTCTGGTCTGCTCCAGTAAAGTTTAGTTTTGATGGCGTTCTCCAAAATGTCTTGTTTGAGTTCAGCTTATAGTTCTGAGGAAGAAAAGATGATGCTGTTAGCAGCTGTTTTGGAAGATGAAGAAAATTTAGGAGGTGTAGGTTTGACTTGTTCAAGTAACGCTTCCATTTTAATATAAAAACCTTTATTAAATATAAAACCTAAATAGAATATTACTTAAATACAAGTGAAACAAACTGAAAGCAACACTTCAACACTTCTTTAGTTATTTTTCCCAGACCAGCATTATGTCTGTTAAACACGGATCCCAAGCTGCACATGCGCAACGTAAGATGGCTCAAGATAGAAGATAGAAAAAATTCCCAGCCAGCAATCGGAAAAAACATAGCGCGGCTTAGCAAGGGATAGCATAGATCAGCCTAGTTTAGCTTTCTGTGTGTGCCAACACATTTAAATATATGGTCCGCTATTTTTCTAAAGAGTTAGCAGAGCAAATATTAGCATAGCTTAGCTTAGCGTTCGGTGTGAACCGGCCTTTAGAGTAATTTAGGACATAAGTGTGTACAACCCAAACGGGTAGTAAGGCGTGGTGATACAAAACAACTATATGATCGGTAGTTTAATGGTCTAATCCTTCACTCTCTCAATATACTATAGTACCGGTAACCAATATCTCGGGTTTCGAACCTGAGACTAGTGTACCTGATGATGTGTTTTTTTGTAAAGGGTTTCCCATTCGCCTTGCAGGCAAACCCAGGTAGATCTCCTCTAACTCCACTTTCCTCATTCCTACTCAATTATTGTAAATATGTGGTTAACCTGAAAGAATAGTACGATGTGGTGCACAAACATTTACAATAATAAAAGGAAGGGTTTGTTTGTGTGTGTGTTTGTTTGTTTGTGTGCGATGCCCAACCAAATCTACGGCAGGCAGAGATCTGAAATTCTTAACATAGGTGAACGGAAGTAGGTTTGAATGCACCTCGAAGCCAAATTTTGCATTTTAATTAACTTTTAACTATGCTAATTTTAACTAATTTTAGAAGAAAATATTTTTATCTGGTTTAGAATTACGTTTCAGAGATGACGTTTCCATTTGAAATCGGGCACCGTGGGGGGTATGGGGGCCTTATATAAGTGTTATACCACAGTGGGTCACGGGCAACGCCGTGCGGGATTGCTGGTAATAAATACACTTGTATGCAACTGTACATTCTACTAATAAATATTAAATCTTGTTTGTCTGTGTTTGTTGCTCCAGCAAGCCCAAACCACTGTGCCAATTGGGCTGAAATTTCGCATGGAGATAACGTGGACCACCGTTTGACACACAGGCCTGGTCTGTATGTTTACTATTAAAATTTAAAAAAAAGTTTTATCAAAATTCATATTCTGTCTTAAACCTCGTGATCAGTCATTTATTCTCCTATTAAATGTATACGTGATTCTTTTTCTACATTCCTTGATCGCCAAACAAACTGTAATCCTAAAAAGTAACTACGGAATAAATTTTCTATATAAAATCCAAAGAGCAATTTAGAATAAAAAAATAGGCCATATTTTATGTAGGCTATTTTGTATTCACATTAGTAGGTAATACGTGTTTATTTAACAAAGTAAAACTTAATCATGTGTAACGTTTAAAACCTTTATTTAAGTTTATCTTACATTTGCATACTAAACATTTAGGCGGATCGATGAATTCTACCATTAACAGGCAACTTAAAGTCCATATTAGACATAGAAACAATCTAATAACATCTTAAGTATATTTGTGTGCTAACATTCCAGGTTTCTAGTGTTTGGTTTCAAAGTTATCACACAATAGCAATAAGTGTTTCTTCTCAATACTCCAATACAGAATAGTGTTTATTTTTAGTGCAGCAACTTAACCTATTGTCTTGTCTCTGATTTATTTATAAAATGTAGGCCAATATTTCGTCCCAAAGTAACGTAAACACTTCAAAATCTCCAGTTTCCGAGCAAAGTTAATGTAGCCTCTTTGAGAATACAGCATACTCGTCCATTGATTTATACTTTCTCGGCTTGCTGATTAACATTTCACAGTCGACCTCACCGGAAGTTGATTGGCTCTTCTAGATTTTGCAAAATTCTGCAAATTATTAATCTTCTTGGTTCGAAATGACTGATACACCGAGAGCGAGAAACCCCACAAATCCTCGTCCGCCGCACAAAACTCGTCCGCCGCACAAATATAGACATATCTGCACAGGTTACTTTTATTGACCAAGTATTTGCCACGGCCATCTCATGTAGACTAACGTAAACTTATGAATATTATCTGGACAGATTTAGTAATATTCAAATGTTGTTTGGCTTAAAATAATGAACCTGTTGTAGTAAGCAAGTATTAAATATTTTATGTCAGTGTTTACTTACTACCTTAGAATGCTTGTTTAGATATCTACAGTACGATACTGCTTATTCCAAAACATTATTATTATTAGCATCGTGTCTTACTACCCGTTAGGGCTATACACACTTACGCTAATGTGTAATGGTACGGTGATTGTGAGATGAAATGGAGGACCTACAGTTTAACGTGAGATCCGAACCACAATAGAGGCCTGGCATTCCACACATTCATAAGTGGGGACGTTTTTTCAGAGGTGAAGAAAGGATTTGGCAATCAGATAAATCTGTGCCGGGACCGAGGATTGAACACCGGACCTACAGCACAGAAGTTTTGACACCTTACCCCTAGATCACCAGGGCACCGCTATTCCAAGACTTTGACTAGTAAATATTATATGAAGTCTTAAATGAAAAGTTTAGACCTAAATATCAAAACATGAGCTATAGTTGCCTATAATTAAGTATCCCTTCCAATTAATTTACCCAAAACTTGACGATGCGTAAAGGGTTCATTTAAATTGTATAACTTCTACTTTAAAAAAAGTGTTTAGGTTTTGTAAACCAAATTATTAGTTACTCTATATATTTTCTTGCTTAGTAACTTGTTAAGTTCATTACCGCTCTTATAAAGCACGACACCTATACCTCCCTATTCCGAGCTTGTTCTATCCAGTCTACCTCATTACACCCCCTCTCTTTCAGGTCCATTCTAATGTTATCCTCCCACCTGCCCTAAGTCTTCTCAATGGTCTCTTCTCATTGGGTTTGCCAGTCAATATGATCTAAACTAGTTGACATTTTACTATGCATATAATTTGTTGGGTTTTTTTTCTCCCATTGTCTCACTACCAGTTTGAGCTATACAAACATATATTTAACTACACTAAAGTGCTAAGGACGAAGAAAGTAGAATGTATTTAAAATGAGCCTTCATTTGCATGACCCGCCTCGGTGGCGTAGTTGGCTAACGCACTTGTCGTGTTAAGCTCAACCGCTGAGGACGGGGAGATCGAGGTTCGAATCTCGGTCGGATGAACTGGGG
>CABFOV010003494.1:25369-64983 GCA_902141375.1 Timema poppense
AATAGTATCTGTACTTTCATGCTGTTTTGACAATTCAGTCAGGAAAATGTCATCAAATGTGTTTCCAGTAGAAATATCTCTAGGAATATCCTCAACATCATCATTTTGTTCACTATCCAAATCATCATCAGATTCAATATCAGTGTCAGGATTATTGTCCTCTGGAAGCTCGTCCCACAAAATATCTAGAATTTGTTTGTCAGAAACAATAGGCTTACACGTGTTCAATTTCTTGTCTGCCATAACCTATATTAGGCCTATAGAGTAAACCTAGCATGAAAAAGTGTTTTACAATTGTTTTCAATTGCATATATTTTATAACAATATAACTAATATTGAAAAGGGGGACTTACTTGTTTTTGTTTTACGTTAATTATTAGTAGCCCAACGGTACTTATAAGTCCAATTCAAAATATATCCTAAACACTTCTAGTAGCCCATTGGTACTTCTCAGTCCACTACATTTATAACCAAATAAATCAAATATGTCCACTGCTATACTTCTAAAAATATCACTGGAATATCCTAATATATAACTAAACACAATGCTTATATATAATATTTAAATTTCTAGCCATAGCACTCATAAATAAATTTACGAAAAGATAAACCAATACATGAAGTCATAGCATGACACTATCAATAATAAAACAACTTTCTGTTTCTACAAAGTATGTTCAATGTGATAAAAAAAAAATTTTTTGTGAAGGAAGAAGGTACTTAGAAGTACCAACGGGCCCTTGTGTTGACATAATTGCCAAGTAATTTATTATATGGTCTAAAAGAAGGTGGTACCTAAAAGTACCATTGGTCAACAAAGGACTATACATTTTACCTTATAGCTGGGCAACAAAGGGTTAAGAAAAATATCGCCGCTGTTACACCCGTCCGGGATTTGAGCCGTGACTTAGCCTGGTTTGATAAATACGGTTATCTATATGAGATTGAAACTGAGTTTGTAGGGAAAGACAGAGGCAGTGAAGCGCGTGGTAAGTATTTCATCGGCCCACCTTCACGAAGGGTTGGATTGTCATGACGTCAGTCTCTCCTCCCTCTCCCAGTGCCCCCAGACGAGCTATTTAGTCGTCAAGTGGACGCCGACCGTCGAGCTCTTACGTCGGGACGGCAAAACGCACGATCTCACGGCTATCATCATCTAAATAATAAATCTATCTAAAACATTCCTTTTGCAGTTTATTCCCGAGGTAAAATTAGGATTAATATAAGCTACCCAGGGTCCATCTAAAATATCAAGCGTGGTATATGCCTCTAAAGATAGAGGTAAAAATGTTATTATGCTAGATATTTTGTAAGCCTTCTCATTAATTGACAAGCTTCTCATTAATTAATTAGCTCATTGATTTTAAATTAATATATTAAGGCTTTTAAATCTTTTTTATTTTATTTATTTTTAAAAGTTATAATTTAATGACATTTCTTTTAATTATTTTATTGTCAACAACAACATAACGCATAGAATTTCGGGGAACATCCTTTGAGGACCATTGATCTAAATTATCAAATATAAATGCATCTGTCCTATCTTAGCGTGGCAGATGCGGTGTTTGAAACACTATGTAATGTAGTTTCAGCCTAAGAACTGCATCTGGTCTGTTCAACCAATGAGCATATTTACATTTATAAGGCAGATATAAGGATGGTGAAATACAAACAAAGAATCGAACCCATTACCTACAGTTTTGTAATGACTGATCGCCAGTTCATTAAGGATGGGAACACCCGCGTATTTAAATAAACACGAGAGATTTACTATTATAATAATGACTAATTTTATAACAAGGAATATATTATGCAACTAATTACACACGCTAATAATTCAAACATGATAAGTACATACGGGTAAATTACCCTAATTATAAAATATTCCTAGACCATTCAGAGGTCCTAGGTCTAGCTTTGTCATCCTCTGATGAACTACAGGAAACAACCGAGCCGTTACTAGTTTAGTTTATCCCTGGATGAGTTCCGGATCAGGACCCGGCCGTTCATCCCTAACTGGAATTTACATGTTCACAGATCATAAACCATTGTTACACTAACTACTAGGAATGTTATCGTAAATTAGGGGTGGCCATCCTAAAACTTACAATAACTCCTAGTTGCAACTGTGTATGGCGTATGACCCGAATGGGTAGTAGGACGTGGTATTAAAAACATTGTGTGTTTCTGTATCCATGTATTTTTAATTTTGAGGATATCTGATTGAATCTTTTGGTCACCTTTCAGCTACCAACAGTTTTTTAGGCAAATGCATTAGGGACAAAACTAAGAAGTGGGGCCCTCACTCTTATTGAATGATCCAACAGCTTTGTAATCAGACTACTGACTAAGGGCCAGTTTCATAACCAGAATTAGTACGCCTCAAGTGTGGTGCTTTACTAAATAAATACAAGATGACACCTACCTAAACTCGAATGGGATGGGCCAGTTTCGCATATGAAACTGGCCCATTCCATTCCGGTCTAGGTAGGTGTCGTTCTGTTTTTAGTGTTTAAGTGTAGTGCCACACTTGAGGCGTACTCAATCTGACAATGAAATTCGTCTCTGCTTCTCATGTAACTCATCTATTTGGCCTCTCTTCGTAGAATCACCTGCAGAATATTAAAATATTCACCAAACCTGTTTGTATTAAATTTAATTTAGGCTTATGCTAGCCTATTACTAAATCAATTTTCTCTCTCTACCACAATCATCTCCATTCTTGTATCTAAGAAGAACAAGCGATAATATTTCTTGAATAATTCGAGGTCTATCTTGACTGATCTTCTGAATGGCTCAATGGTTCTGCAAACAAACTCTCTAATTTCTCTTCCTTTTGCTTGCACTAATAATATGGTGAGCTTCAATTTTCTCCTGTGAAAATGAGGAAAGGCGTGAGTTTTCTCGGCTCCAATGGCAACATGGCGATGCTTTCTTTAATTAAGCGGCTTTTGTGTGTTCGCAGATGCTGGGAATTAAAGAGCACAGTCGGAATGGGATAGAGTAGAGCTAAAGGAGAAAATGTTTAAAAGGGAGCGAGTGGGTTGCGGGAATGGTTGAGTGTTTCCATTCGACCTTTGAAGAAAGAAGACAAAAAGAAATGGTTGGCTTGCGTGCGTCACGGTAGATTTTCCACGTGTTAGCTGGAGCTAAGATTAGAACCTCAAAGTTTTGAGATTGACGACGATATGTTGAACACGAGGTCAACAGGATCAATTAGATCAGATTGGATTGGGGGGGTGGGGAGGGTGAAGGGAGAGGGGTGTTACCCTTTTTCATGACCACCACTGAGGGGGGACTCCCTTCTTCAATCAAACTTAACTCCACAATAGCAGACTTGCTTAAGAGAACAATGAGTGAGAAAATACAACGATTCTAAACAGAACATCAAAATAAACTCTACGAATGTATTTTTTTAGACCTTAGTAAGAAACATACAGAGAAAATAAGACCCACTTACAAAATATTTAATACTAGAGGTAGAAAAAAATGGGTCTTATGAAAAATATTAGCTTATTGTTTTTCTAGTTGAATATTGTATAAGCGTAACTATAGCAAATGTCACAATAAATAAATACTAATTGATTATTATTATTATTATTATTATTATTATTATTATTATTATTAGCACCGCGTCTTACTAACCGTTCGGGTTATACACACTTACGCTAATGTGTAATGGTAGGGTGATTGTGAGATGAAATGAAGGACCTACAATTTAACGTGGAATCCGAACCACGGTGGAGGCCTGGCATTCCCCACATTCACAAGATGTATTGTCAGAGGGGAAGGAAGGATTTGGTAATCAGATAAATCTGTGCCGGGACCGGGGATTGAACCCCAGCCGCCAGCACAGAAGTCTGACACCTTACCCCTAGACTGCCAGGTCACCCAAATACAAATTTAAATGTGTGTAATTGGGCCTTATTATCTGCACAAGCATATAATAAAGCCCAAAGGAATAACATCAGAATTAATCCTTATATCAGCCTTAAAATAAGTAAAAAAGTTTTATAACAAAACACAATAAGAAATATAAAAGCATCAATCACCTATAGTTTTGAAAAAAATAAAATCATGGAAATAAAATTCCAAGTGTGTGCAACATTCAATGTAAGAAAAAAAATGGGACTTGAATTAATTTTTGTAAACACACTACACGGCGAGAGTTAATAAATTCAAAGAATTTAGACAAATTTACCGTGTGTGTTAAACTAGAAAACTGTTTAAAAACATAGCCTTACACTGCTAGCGAGGCTAAATTTAACAAAACACACGATTAAATGCATTTATAGCAATGGGAAATATGAAAATAAATCCTGTACGTGCATACCTTTCTAAAGAAAAAAAAATCTAAATTTATGGTATAGAATATCATATAGAACATGTCAATAATCCCTTAAAGTTCTCAACACGCCATAAAAATGAAACTAATCAATAGAATAACTTATTTTCTAAGATCACTCCTCACCCAAAAATAGATTGTTACCACCCATTCTACTACCTCTTAGCTACGGCCACACTAGACTAAAAGGAAAGTGGGGGTAAGATACAAAAAGTAATAAAGAAGAAAGAAATCAACAACAATTTGGTAACAATATGAATATTTTATTTAATAAAATAATAATTTAAACAATAATTTACATAGCTTCAAAAATCAATCAGAGGTTGTGTTGAATATCATATTAAACAAATGCGCAGTACTATCATGCGAATGTTTCATAACATTAACATGTTCTTAAGTCAAATAGGTCAGTCTAGAAGAGACAACCACTCGTTCCAAAAACACAATGTCAGTTTCACAACAGTGAATATTGACAAAGCAACCTAAAGTGTTGACTATCCGAGCAAATTACTTTATGAATGTCTAGTCAGATATTTATTGAGCCTAATGGGCATCTTTGAAATTAGAACGAAAGTTTTCTGCTACGCTATATTGAATACAGGCAAAAAGAAAAGAGGGAAGTTAAATTTAATATTGTACGGATATTTCGGGGAACACAAGAGTTTGGCTTACAGACCATAGGTCAAACTCCCGCGGGACTATTAAGTGTTGACACAAATACGGACGTTAACAAGATCCCTACTTATAGATTAAAATTATATAACATTCAAAAGAAGCCTAAAGAAACAACAATTAAATTCAAATAAATTGGAAAATATTCAAAGTCAAAATCAATCCATCAGAAAAATTTTACTTTACTTTACCAAACAATTCAAAATAAAAAAACATCGTCAAAAGATGAGTTTACATTAACAGCTAACTTCAGACAATTCAAATAAAATACTTCTAACAAAAATTAGTTCAAAAAATGTGGCTATCTGATATATTCAGTGACCTCACTGACACTAGCGCCTAATTGGTGGCAAAAAGAATTAGGTGTCTCATTACAAAATTTAGTATTACAAACAATATTAATTTTAGCAAATAGTTTACGTTGCCTATTCAGGTTTATTCCAATAAATACGTTACTTTAATTTCAAAAATTGAAAAAGCCATAGTTCAAGTCTATTAAAATAATATAGATGAAATAAATATATAGAAAATACGAAAACATCCTGAAAATGTCCAAGTCCAGGACCGGACTTATCCTGACGGCGTCTAAAACAATATTCTAGGACACGACTTCTCCTGAAGGCGTTCAATTTAATAGTCAAAAAGTCTTCAGAATCACCAAGATTAAATAGTGTTTCTAGTAGACTGAGTTTGAAAGGGGTCAGTGACGTCCCATTGGCCACTTCAATGAATGAAAATCAGCACGCACACCATCGATCAAGCTTGGATTGGCTGGCCACTCTTCTTCACGTCCGCCAGTGTTGACAAAAGATCTTTTTGACCAGAGCACCAGTGACGTACATACATCATGCGCTGTCTTGGTGGTAGATTCCGTCTTGCCCGCCGGTGGCAGGTTAGTCGTAATTTAGGTACTGTTGTGAGCGTCATTCCTGAGTCCCAATCATAATCACTGACTCGTACGCTTGGCACATCAGATGCAGTTACACCAAGGCTCGTTTGTCCCACTCTTCGATTTAGTACGCGGCAAGTATAGTCCAGTTTTGAAGGATGTTCTAGCCAGAAGATACAAAGGATAAGTACATTAACATTTTATTGATTGCAACGAGTTTATTGTTGTTTGATATGGTTTATTATTGTAGACGGATTCTACATGGGACTACAATAGAGAAGCTTACTATTGCAGGAAGTTTATTAATATTGCGGTTTCATACGGAGTGGATAGTATGACTTAAGGATTAGTATGGGGGTGGTATGATGTAACATCACCAAATGTTACAATATTACAATTACTGTTTTAGAATTCAAGCCAAACGATCTTTGTCATAATTAATTGTAATTACCGTCTTAAATTCAAACTAAAGGAAACACAGATGGTATGTTACAACTTAGGATCAGGGTAATACATTTCAGTAATTACTCATTACATTCAGGACAAATAAAATCTTCATTGTCATTTACTGGAGTCCAACACACATGCATATATACACACATACACATACATACATATACATACACACATATACATACATATACATACATACATACATACATACATATACACATATATACATATATATACGTATATATGTATATATATACGTATATATGTAAATATATACGTATATATGTATATTTATACGTATATATGTATATTTATACGTATATATATATATATATATATATATATACACATATATATACATATATATACATATATATATACATACATAACCCTAATGGGATAGGGTGAGGATGTTAAGATTGTATATCAAATGTACACAAATTCGCAAAGTGGAAGAAGAGGAAAATATTTAAGAAATAGTCCTCTCGAGACACCAAACCGGAATTCAAACGCCTATATTACTATCATCACTGCCAAACCAATCAATCACGAGGCACGCGTTTAGCTATGCAACCACAGATGAGGGTTATTTAACATTTATCTTATTATTATTATTACTAGCACCGCGTCTTACTACCCGTTCGGGTTATACGCACTTACGCTAATGTGTAATGGTAGGGTGATTGTGAGATGAAATGGAGGACCTACAGTTTAACGTGGAATCCAAACCACGGTGGAGGCCTGGCATTCCCCACATTCACAAGATGTCTTGTCAGAGGTGAAGGAAGGGTTTGGCAATCAGATAAATCTGTGCCGGGACCAAGGATTGAACCCCGGCTGCCAGCACAGAAGTCTGATACCTTACCCCTAGACCACCAGATCACCCTTTATCTTATTGATCCACGCCTTAGTTCAATCGTTAGTACGTCTGCCTACTGAGCTAAGAGTCCCGGGTTCAAATACCTGCATAACTAAAATTGTATAATTGATTAAATATAGGTTCACCCTTTCGCAGTGATGATTTAACGGTTGGTCGCTCTGTCTCTTCTAGATTTAAGTTAGTCATTAAGTAGCCTGCTGATATAATTAGTCAGTTCAGAGGTAAAATACCTGATATAAAACAAGGGAGAAAGTATGCAAGAACACGAGGAAACATTTGTTCAGAAAGGTTCAAATTAATTCTAAATTAACTATAAAACTAGTTTGTCATGAGGTAGATGGAGTTACCGTCCTGTTTCTTAGCTTGTTTACCTTGCTGTGATTGACTCCTATTGTTTGGCCAGCTCTCCAGGTCGTGACGTCCCGTGACGGTGGTCATTGCAAGTAGCGTGACGCGAGGGAACTGCAGTAGTTCTACCCACCGAGTTGGGGGAAATGTCGTGCAAAGCGCCGGATCACGAAATACTCAAACTGCCCGTTTCTCGAACAAATAGCACTCGAATCGATCTAGTTCCATTTGAAGAGTGCTACCTGTGGAGGGGGGGGGGGCAAGTTTGGTCCCCGTTGGTATTGTCAAGGTTGGTTGCATGGATAGGGTGGTGGATTTTTACTCTGGAGACCGGGGGTTGAGTGCTGCATGTGGATTCTATATTATTATTTTCCAGACTGTCTATAAGTGTAACGGTGCATTTCTTTCCCCTAAAGATAGAAAGCATTAGGCAGTTAAGCTTAGCGGTCCAAGTCACAGTAAGTTAATTTTCTTTAAACTTGAATTTGATGGTAATTATTAGTTTTTAGGTTAGGTTGCTTTTTGAGTTGCTCACGTTTATTGTGTGGACCGCGTCTTGTTACTCGTTTGGACTGTTCGAATATTTACACTAATTGAATAGGAGTAATGAAGTTAGAATTTGGAGTAAGTGCAGCCACATTTGCCATGAGCCCCAATCTACCAGTCAGTGGCAGTCCAGTCTTTTATGAAAGTGACGCGTTGGATCATGCGATCACCGAAGCGGAGGAGTTATAAACTGAGAGATAGTTTGTGTTCAAAGTGCACGTCAGATTCCAATTGTAAATAAAATAAGCTGATAAGATTCAAGATAACCAAATAACTGTTGAGTCAGTTTGACCCAGTAAAAGTTGAGCAAAGTTTTGGATTATGTTCCTCAGCTCACGTAGGAAAGCAATCGGTTGTTCATATGTACTAGGAAGGGATGTGCTTACAGCTTAACTTTTTTAGCACTGCGTCGTACTATCCATTCGGGTTGGACGCTTATGTACTAATTACGATAATGTGTTAAGGATGAAGAGGGTTTGATTAAGATACATTGTACCCACATTTGCGCGGAGAGAAAGAAAGAATGGAAAACCATTTATGAAAAATCCCAGTGCACCCGACCGAGATCTAACACGAGAGTAGCACTTTATAGCATGCGTTCACCGAAGCGGGTACATATATTATTTTTAATTGACCCATTAAATTTTAACTTTGAATTATAGCAATTGTAATCCGGCCAAACAGTAAATTTAATCTCTTCCTTCTCAATTAATACCAGATCCTTACTCGAAATTATTAGGAATTCTTTTTATATTTTTAAATCTGATGCCAAAGTCCGTTTAATAAATGTTGACAAAGGGGTGTGTGTGTAAGGTGTTTTATTCGATTTCATGTGGCAACACAGCTGTGAGAACTACGTTGTTCTGCCAGACATTGCACACATTATTTGGTGTACAAATTCAATAAGATTTGGGGACTGATCCCTGTCTAATAAAGAGTTCAGATTCTGAACACCAACCTCGCATGCCGGAATTCTCCATATTATGCCAAATTACCAAATATAACATTCCAGATTGTTCTATTTCCTTAAGATTTATATATTAAAAAGAGGATAAGGTTGCATTGCATAATGGGTCATAATTAGGTCCGCGAACTCCACAAAATCAGTGCTAGGGCCGCGAGTTTGACAAGCCTGAACAAGAGGCCATTCCAATGAACCTTTTCGATATCTTTGACAAATTGTTTGATTTACATTTATGTGATCAACTTTAGTATGGTTGAAGCTAACATGCGGATGTATAATACAAATCAGTGTCAGGCTTTACTCTATATTTGGACACAGCCGTAGTATCGATACTCGCATGAGAGTCGGCGTATTTAAAAATTCAATTGGCATGTTGATTGTTTTACTTTCAAAGATAATACAATAATTGTGTGTTAGAGAGAAACTTCTATATAGATTATGATCTATTTCGTGCCCTAGAGTGTTTACGAGCAACTGTTGGGACTGACTGACCCTTAATAATAGACACGAGCTGTCGCATGTCAGTCTATGAGTTGTGGTGACTCCATGGTGCGGATACTCTGAGAACAGCCACGAGATGTCGCGTGTCAGTATTACGACTTACGACAAACTCCAAGGTGTATAGACTATGAAAATAGTCACGAGATGTATTACTCTACTATTTGCGGTGACTACAAAGTGTAGAGACTACTAAAACAGTAAATAAAGACCGCGGCCCTTGATAACCCTTACTCCTTAGTGGTATATCCCCAACTTGACAAGATAAGACCGACGCCTCTATACGTGTCTTCACTAGTGTGATTATGTGATCGTAAGGCTGTCACACAATTCTTGTAGAATGGTTCTAGTATGTCAAATTAATTTATGAAAACCTAAAATAGTTAGGATTTTGTTTCCCTCAAAATATAAATAATAAATATAATCAAATTGATAGCCGCGTATATACACTATTAATTTTGTAGATATATGTTGATTTTGGTCATACTCAAATTAATTCCTAATAAATTGAACTACTTTAATAAATATTTATCAATACTTATTTTATCAAGTAAACATCATGTACCTGATTTGGTGGCAGCATTGTATATGTCGTTACTCTCACAATAGACTTGACTGCCAATGACAAGGAGGTCGGGGTCAGATATCCGGTCGGGTGTAATGAGGGAGGTTTTCCCTAAAATATTTTCCCACTCTCCCTCCGTTCAAATGGAGGTACACCTAATCTAAATTCAACCTTCCTCATTCATAATTCTCATTAGCGTATTAAGTAAATATGCTTATAGCCTTAAAGGTTAGTAAAACTGTATTGACACCCATTTGACTGCTTGGCATACATATATTGACTCATTTGACTACTTGACACCCTTCTGACTACTTGACAGACATATATTGACACCCTTCTGACTACTTGACAGACATATATTGACACCCTTCTGACTACTTGACAGACATATATTGACACCCTTCTGACTACTTGACAGACATATATTGACACCAATTTGACTACTTGACAGACATATAATAACACCCATTTGACTACTTGACAGACATATATTGACACCAATTTGACTACTTGACAGACATATAATAACACCCATTTGACTACTTGACAGACATATATTAACACCCATTTGACTACTTGACAGACATATATTGACACCCATTTGACTACTTGGCAGAAATATATTGGTACCTATTTGACTACTTGTCACATGTATCGACTCCCATTTCACTACTTCAACAGACATATATTGATACCTATTTGACTACTTGTCACATGTATCGACTCCCATTTCACTACTTCAACAGACATATATTGATACCCATTCGACTACTTGTCACATGTATCGACTCCCATTTCACTACTTCAACAGACATATATTGATACCTATTTGACTACTTGTCACATGTATCGACTCCCATTTCACTACTTCAACAGAAATATATTGGCACTTATTTGACTTTCGAGATAATCAATGGTGACCTCCCAAAATACACGGATCGGGGAATGTGACGATCACAGTTCATAGCTCTTTAAGCATCCTCAACTCTACGTAACCTATATTTTCTTTGTATATTAATTATGCTTTTAATATTATTATTTAGAAATACGTTTCATTGAATTATTTGTTAATTTAATTTCTATAATCACTTGAGTATTATAACGATTCGCTAAATAGTGTAATTTATGAACATTAATTTAGAAACTATATACATAGATAGTTTTTATACTTTATTTACATTATTGTTAAAGCTTTTTAATAGCTCATAAATTGGCAACATATCTTTTAAAGAAAGTTTTAGATCTATAGGTAAATAGCACAAGTGTGATACAAATGTTCTTGATAGCATATTATTGCACAAAGGTTCAACTAGTCCAGTTTATTAACTGTAAACGCTCGAAGAGTGTGTCAGGTGATTTGCAGTGTGTTGCTTCATTGCTATATTCCGCCTTATTTACGGTTCCTCTGCACTCAAGTTTCAACGAACGTCGGGATTAAGTTTTAATCGTTTAACGCAAAGTCGCTCCACTTAGAACTAAACTAGTAGAACTAGTATTCATAATCTATTCACTACCATCGTTCTATTTATTGAATGTAATAATTAGCAAATATTTGGTCACGTCTTTCCTTTTACATTCCAGTCCGGCGGTTTAACTTTTGGATCAGATTTAATGGTGCCGCAACTACTTTCAAGTTTTCAAGTGTCAACAGGAACTTGGATGTTGTGTTTCTATTATAGCACACCAGGGGCACTCCGGGCTCCCGAAACCACAGACAAGAGGGACAACTTCTCTAGGGGCATGCGGGAAATGATGACGACCAAAGAAGCGAGGAAAATTCTCTCAAAACTCTTCTACAATGGGTTGGGGAATACATGCTCTACACTTTGTTACGACGGATCTCATGCAAACTTTAGCGATTGCTTCACCCACGTGACACATAGCTACGGTTGCTTAAGTGAAGCGTTTTGTTATATATGGGGCACTGAACAGATTTTGAGAAGTTCGATATTGTCGCTTCTTCTTTATTCACCGCTTCACGAAATAGTGCATTTTCACCGCTTATGTTTTTAGACCTTCTGGGCGTTTACAAATAATTTAGGATTAGATTTAGTTAAGGTGCGTTTACATACTTATACTTAGTACTGCATCTTACTACCCGTTCGGACTATATGCTCAAGTACTATTATTATTATTATTATTATTAGCACCGCGTCTTACTACCCGTTCGGGTTATACGCACTTACGCTAATGTGTAATGGTAGGGTGATTGTGAGATGAAATGGAGGACCTACAGTTTAACGTGGGATCCGAACCACGGTGGAGGCCTGGCATTCCCCACACTCACAAGATGTCTTGTCAGAGGTGAAGGAAGGGTTTGGTAATCAGATAAATCTTTGCCGGGACCTGGGATTGAACCCCGGCCGCCAGCATAGAAGTCTGACACCTTACCCCTACTCAAGTACTATTATGCTAATGGATTAAAAATTAGGAAGGTGAATATATAGGAAGTGAACCCATATTTGCGTGGAAGAAGAGTAGATAAAAATTGAGGAAGAACCACCCCAAGTTCACCCGAGCGAGATTCAAACCTCGATCTCCCCGTTCTCGGCAGTCTAGCTTAATACGAAACTAGTGCGTTAGCTAACTATTCCATCAAGGCAGGTATGCGTTTACACTATACAAATTGGAAAAGGGAGCCACACAGTATATTATGAGACTGCACACACGTGTACCTTCTTTGAACCTTGACCTGTATGGCTTCAAACTTGACTCTAGTGCGCAGGTACCTTTTGGCTGGGCGATCGACAGAGTGTAGCGAGATCCTGTTTAAACTCGACCATTTCATATTTAATCTGTGTATTTTGTAATTACTGTCAAATATTTGGACCGATTTTTATAGAAATTTGTTTGTAACATTCATTGAACCTAGGCTGAACGAAATGTATAGTTACAGAACGATTTTTAAAAATATAAAGACATATTGTGAAACTGACCTTTTGAACCGCACGAACAACCTTCATTCTCTATTAATTATAATGTACTATTGAATGTGGTATTAAAAGTATTGCTCTGTGTCCAACTTGATCACCAAGGAAAAGATCTAAGTCACCTAAAAGATAACGTACTATACTGACTTTAGTAAGTATAACAATATGGAGGAAGCGAGGTCTACTGTTCACAGAACTACTTATATTGTTATAGTCAATCTTTTATGGATTAGAACTAATTATTTTATATTTAAATAGATTATAATAAAATCCTATTACTTTACACATATTTGGTTCTATCTATTGAAAACAATTTATTTCTTGTTAAAGTTTTAAAATCTCAATTTATACTTTCATCAGGGTGTGATATTTGTTTAACTCCTTGTCGGTGCCTTCCAGCGGCGCTTGTATTGTCTAGTGAACATCGTATTTACGTAAGTGATAACATTTATATAGGGAGGGGGAAGAGGGGAGTAGGAGCTGAGAACATATGGAAAATACACAAACGGTGATATTTCACGATTTTTACGAAGAAGGGAATAAGGCATTAATCTTCCATCATTACACAATATTGAAGAAAAGACCGTGTTTTACTACATGTTCAGGCTATACATACGCATATGTACTCATTACGCTAATGAGTTAAGGATGTTAAGGTTGAATTTATGTCAAACGTACCAGCATTTGCGTCAAGAGAGAGTGGAAAAGCGTTTAGGATAAACCACCCTCCGTATACCCGACTGAGATTTGAACTTTGATTCCTCTGTCATCGGTAGTCCACCCTCATAGTCCATGCGGCCACAGGAGCAGGTTAAAATAAGCATTGTTTACATAGTTACATTTTTGGAGCTGCATAACTTCTCACATATTTTTGAGAAAGTATGTATTCGCTAAATATGTTTGTACAATATTTTGAGCCCATTTTTTCTGTGTGACATTACTTTTTTTCACGACTTTTCACAAGTAGGCCTACTGGAGCTAAATCTTATTTTTCCCAACAGCCAGCTGTGCAGGCTAACCTAAGACATTCACTCATAAAAGTAACCTACCAAATAACCCGTTTTTTAAATTTTTGCGAACCACACGGTGTGACCAATTGGTCGGTACGTGTTGGAACTTTCTCTCGTCCCCTTCAGGGAGCATCAGAGCATGCTATTTCGACCTCGACTTCAACCTAATATTGGCCGGTTCCTACAAAGAGTACTATAGCTTCAAAACAAAGAGAACTACAAAGCTTAAATATTACTAATATTGACAAATTAAATGTTGTTTGTCTGCTTGTTGATCATACAAGCCTAAATCACTGTATGCTTTTAGAAGACATATACATTTTTAAAAAATCCCAGGAATGTAGGAGGATTACTCCAAATACCCCAATAATTTCAACATATTATAAATCTCTAAGTTTAGTTTTGTGTAATGAGGGATTTAGAAATTTACACAATTTACGAATAAACTACTTTTGACTGAATCTGCTTTGGTGACCGCACGGTCTAAGGTATCACTCTTGAAATAGATTAGAGTGCCAATGACAGGAAAATAGGGGTTAGAATCCCAGTCGGGTATACTGAGTTTTTTCAAAGTGGTTTTCAACTCTACCTCCATGAAAATGTTGGTACACTTATTTTCAATTCAATTTTACTTATGCATAGATCAGTAGCATAATTAACACCTATGCGTTTAGCCAACTGTTTACACAACTGCTAGTCAGATTGTAGTAACGATAATAACATGTAGGGCTAGAGGTCTACTGTTAACAGAACTACTAGTGAGACTAGTAACGATAATAACATGGAGGAAGGTCTACTGTTCACAGACTTACTAGTAAGACTAGTAACGATAATAACATGGAGGGAGGTCTACTGTTCACAGAATTACTAGTAAGACTGTAGTAACGATAGTAAAATGTAGGGAGAGAGGTCTACTGTTAACATAGCTACTAGTAAGACCGTAGTAACGATAATAATATGGAGGGAGGTCTACTGTCCACAGAATTACTAGTAAGACTAGTAACGATAATAACATGGAGGGAGGTCTACTGTCCACAGAATTACTAGTAAGACTGTAGTAACGATAATAACATGGAGGGAGGTCTACTGTCCACAGAATTACTAGTAAGACTCTAGTAACGATAATAACATGGAGGAAGGTCTACTGTTTACGGAACTACTAGTGAGACTGTAGTAACGATAATAACATGGAGGAAGGTCTACTGTTTACGGAACTACTAGTGAGACTGTAGTAACAATAATAACATGGAGGAAGGTCTACTGTTAACAGAACTACTAGTAAGACCGTAGTAATGATGGTAACATGGAGGAAGGTCTACTGTTCACATAACTACTAGTAAGACTGTAGTAACGATAATAACATGGAGGGAGGTCTACTGTTAACAGAACTACTAGTAAGACCGTAGTAACGATAGTAACATGGAGGAAGGTCTACTGTTAACAGAACTACTAGTAAGACCGTAGTAACGATAGTAACATGGAGGGAGGCCTACTGTTCACACAAATACTAGTAAGACTGTAGTAACGATAATAACATGGAGGGAGGTCTACTGTTCACAGAACTACTAGTAAGACTGTAATAACGATAATAACATGGAGGGAGAGAGGTCTATTGTTCACAGAACTACTAGTAAGACTGTAGTAACTATCGTAACATGTAGAGAGGTCTACTGTTTACGGAACTACTAGTAATAATTCATAAGCATGTAAACGTCTTTGTCTAGTGGATCGTGTACGATTCTAACACGTTATAAGCCTCTCAGTTTCACATGGGTGATATTGATACGTAGGTCATCTCCATGAAGATAACTTATGGCAGCTAGGTTTGCGATTCCTGGCCAGTGTGGCGTAATCCCGCAGACAGAACAGGGGCGACACAAAGCCGCTCTCGACAAAGGTGGCTTGGTATGGATTTTCTCGTCATCTGGTGTGCGAGAGAGACTCAGGGTTGGGGTATATACCGGGTCCATTTCACTCTAGAAACCAGCGAGACAATTCTCAACTACTAGAGGTCCCATTAATGCTGAAGCGTTTGTTCAAATGGGGCACTTTCTCACTACAGGCTATACATACCCAGGATTTACAATATGACTCGGAGGTTCCCAATATGTGGAAGGCAGGCGCTTTCTAGCTGGCACACGTAAAAACAAAGATGAGATTTATTATTTAATTATATATATTGCAATATCGAACATTTTCCAGCCCGATATTATGATGAATATTGACGTATTATTTGCCCCCGACCCCCAAAAATGTTATGTACCTCTTCTGTATATCTGTCTATGTGTGTGTCTGCATACAAAATGGTTTGATAGAATTAGGTTCAAACTTTTTATCTAAAGTTTGTATTTATATTTATTTTTAGAATGTTTTATATTTTATTTATATTCTAGCCCTAAAAATTAAGAGTAGTGCTTTAATAACTGACTTTTAAAAATTAATAATTAAAATAAATTGTTATGGCAATTTTATTTAAAACACTATATCTGAAGAGTGTTTCATTTGATTTATCAAAATAATATTGCTTTAGTTAGGGAAACTTACCAAGGGATAGTTTTCTGATAACTGAATTTTGAAAAGGTTCCTAAAAATCATAACCATATGAGAAAGTGTGTTCAATTGTGTCCTATTAATTAATGTAATATTTTATCAGTTGAAGTCGGCAGCTCTGTTTGTTTTGGTTGGTTTCCCACTGTAGTATAATTATGTATTGTTGTGTTGGCAAGATGTTATCATGTGGCCATGGTGGTCACATGATTTATCGCTGACAATATATATTGAGATGGTGTATGCTCAAGCAGAGCATTCCTTACTAACTTTGATACCTGGTTAGTAACTATCACTGTACTGGATGTAACCAACAATAAAATAGGAACGTTTATCATAATTTCTAATTTGTCAAATATTAAAACCTAATGGTGTCGGAAGTAGAGCTCAACTTCACAGTGCCACAGGCAATCGATTTTGACGCTCTGAATCTAGAGACGATATGGAAATCCCACAAACAGAAACTCAAGTTCTATCTTCAAGGAAAAAGACTAATGACAGCAGAAGATGAGGTTAAGATCGGCATTTTAATGACATCGTTAGGCGACAAAGGTAATATATTTATAAGCTTCAAGTTGGCAGAATCAGTGAAGTATGGCGAGGTAATAGCTGCTTTTGATGAACATTGTACACCGCGAATGAATACAGTGTATGAAAGGTTCGTGTTTAATGTTATATTAAAAAAGGATGGGCAATCGTTTGATTCATTTCTAACAGAGTTGAAAACAATGGCAGCATTATGTGAATATGGTGATCAAATTGAAAACTCAATTCGAGATCATATTGTTTTTAGTGTTGGCGATAAAGGGCTGGTTGAATGTTTGATAAGAGATTCAGATTTAAAATAAAAAAAGGTTGAGGAGTTTTGCCATGCATCGGAGATGTCCCGAAAACAACAGATTGTAGCGCTGCAAGTGGTTTAAAGAAGAACTAATCTTCGGGATCCTAAACATCAACAAGCAGTGGGGGCATGGTCAAGACGTCTTGCAGCAGGTCAAGTGGGCTACGCGTCTCATCGCTCTAAACTGTCGAATGAAGGGAAGATAGTGAATCAAAATAACACACAAGCTGGTCAACAGAGGTCCTCCTCTGTTTGTGCTAAGTGTGGCTGTCACCATGCCTATATAAAATGTCCTGCTTACAATCAGGAGTTTTATTTTGTGTAATGGTGGAAATCATTTATTGAAAATGTGCGGGAAGAGTACATGTAGTGTTAATGTTGTGGAAGAAGCAGCCCAACCTTCAAACGACGAGAAAGCATGGTATGTTAATTTTTTATTTAACAATTTAGAGGTTAAAGATAAAGTTGATACTGGTGCTGGAACAAATGTAATCAGCTTGAGTACTGTAAACAAATTGAATCCACCTCCTGAAATGTTGCCTACTAGGACTTTGTTAGCCTCTTATGGAAATAATACTCTTTTAAAACCTATGGGTAGAGGGAAACTAGAGGTATTTTGTAACGGTGTGTAATACCCTGGACTTTGAAATAATGTCGGCAGACGTTGAATGTATAGAAGCCTGCATGCCTCTCTACAACTGAGGTTGATTAAAACAAATTTTTGCTATTGAAGACAATGTAAATATTCTTGAGGCCTATAGTGATGTTTTTACAGGTCTTGGTAAAGTACCTGGTAGAGTGAAACTATATTTGGATCTAACAGTTAAGCCAGTTACAGAGAGGCAACGTAGGTTTCCCCATAAAGTGATAGATAAATTAAAGGGTAATCTGACTGAATTAGATAAAAAAAATGGTGTCATAACTAAAGTTGATTGTTCAACGGATTGGGTTTCTAATTTGATTGTGGTAGAAAAACCAAATGGTGAGGTTAGGTTATGTTATGTTTGGACTTAAAAAATCTTAATGCAGCTATTAAACGCCCCCAATTTTTAATCCTTACAACTGAGGATATAAATTGTAGGTTAATTAATAAACATATATTTAGTGTTTTAAACCTGGGAAATGGGTTTCGACACTGTGAGTTGGATGAAGAATCGTCATTCTTAACCACTTTTCATTCTCCATTTGGACGTTATAGATGGAATTGGTTATGTTTTGGGATTGCTACCACTCCTGAGATTTTTCAAAAGAAGACCATGGAGATTTTTGGGGACATGGAAGGGGGTTGTCCCTATTTTGATGATCTTATGATATCGGCTGCAGATTTGAAATCTTATGATAAAATTTTAAACAGAGTTCTCGAGAAGGCAAGAAAATATGGAATAAAATTTAATCCTGACAAATTGCAGCTTTGAATGTCGAATGTCAAGTTTATGGGATTTATAATTAATTGCGGATTAATGGCGTCTTGTGGTGATAACGAACCCTTCCATCCTTTATTCTCAATTTTCAAGGTTTCCCTTATGATTGACCAAGCTGACCCTATATTAATATTACACCATTGAAATAGGGATGAATAAGATAAGATCTTAGACTAGATATAATCGTATTTTCAATGCAGAGCCATTTAGGGGGAAAAAATCACTTTCAGCACATCCGATCCGGATTAAAGCTCCCATTTCCCCGTCAACAGCAATCCTGTCAAATGTGAGAATGATGCGTTAGACCATGCGATCACCTTACGAGGGATATTAGTTAATATTAGGCAGTGAGTGGGTAATACTTTATTTATTGTATTTCTGTTAATATTAAAGAAGCTTAAGATTTCTCACTACATTCACAGTAGATAATGTTATAACGAACTATTTGTGAACTTAATACCACTCTATCTATGTATATAAACTGAATTATGTTATGTATATATATATATAAACTGAACTATGTTATGTAGTAAAATACTTTGATGAGAAATTGTTAGTTAAAAACATATAAGCTATACGTGTTTTAAAATAAATGGTTAATTTCATAAATTTTCTAAACGTCAAAAGTAAAACTAGGACATAATTTAAATATTGTTTACATAAACACATTGTTTTCTGAAATGGGAACCTTAATCCTTAGCTAATTTTATAACACCTGCTTCGGTGGCCACATGGCCTAAGGCGTTACTCTTTCAACAGACAGGACTACCAATGGTGAGGAATTCGTGGTTCGATCCCGGTTGGGTGTACCAAGGATTTTTTCTAAATGGTTTACCAGTATTTCTTTCTCCACTCATATGAGGGTACAATTCCTCTATATTCAATCTTATTAATCCCAAACCCGCTAGCGTAACTAGAACATGAGCGTATAACCCCAACGGGCTAGAAAGACGTGGTGCTAATATTAATAACAAGTTTTATAACCAATAGTTTTACAGATGCTTTGTACAAGGGAAGTTATTAGCACCTGGGACCGCACTTAGAACGAACGAGGACAGACCAACCTTCTAACCTCACTTTCCTTTGGAGCAAGCCGAGGATAGGGTGGGTCAAAACGAACGGGTTGTTGAAAGGTTGGTCAGTAAGCGGCTCGTCCCTGTTTTAGGAACGGTAATCCTGACACAAATAGCCCACCACCGCCGGAACAATAAGAGGATAGGGTGGGTCAACATGAGAGGGAGGTGGGGTGTAAAGGGTTGGCCAGTAAGCGGCTCGTCCCTGTTTTAGGAGCGGTAACCCTGACACAAATAGCCCACCACCGCCGGAACAACAAGAGTCCACGTTTCGACACAGCCTTGTCCTTCTTCTCTTCACTCTACAAACATACTGTGTGACGTTTGTTGGGGAGGTGGGAATCAAACTAAACAGTCCAATGTTATAGGAAAAGTTACTCAAGATCTACTTTTACGTATTCATACGTCACGTCATATGATCCACGGCTGTTATTTTTCATAACACCAATAACATAATACTAATAATATAGTAGATCGTAAAATAAGCATGTGGGTATTTTATAAAAAGCTCTATCTATCAAAAGTGTTTTTTAGGCCTGATATGAAGAATTGTTTATAAAATATAAACTCTCTTTTTGGGGAGTGTTGATGACATTTAACTATATTTTTAGTAATATTACATTGGTGATGACCGATGACACTATCTGTCAACTGAGAGCTTCAGCTCACACGAATTTACGTATGAATATATACGATAGTATTTTTGAGTAATTTTTTAACTGTCAGCTACTATCATTGCTTTGTTTCAATTATACTTTGTTCTAGTATAACCAAGAAATGAATTAGGATCTGGAATATTCAGCCACCAGATCATTATTCAGGTGTTGTGATGTGTCCTTAAAATATAATAGTATGTGTGTTTTGATAAATTCAGGTATTTGATGTGTTTTTATTGAAGTAGGTGACCTGGCGGACTAGGTGTAAGGTGTCAGTCAGACTTCTGTGCTGGGAGTTCCAGGGTTCAATCCTCGGTTCCGGCACAGAAGTCTGATTGCCAAACCCTTCCTTCACCTCTAACAAGAAGTGTATTAATCACAACTTGTGAATGTGAGGAATGCCAGGCCTCCACCGTGATTCGGATCCCACGTTAAACTGTAGGTCCTCCATTTCATCTCACAATACACCCTACCATTACACATTAGCGTAAGTACGTATAACCCGAACGGGTAGTAAGACGCACTGACAGTAACAATAATAATAATTCTTATTGAATAAGGCATCGCGTACAGATATTATAGTACTGCATTTTGTTTAGGGTAAATGTAGTAAGGTATTCTATTGCGTTGCACTAATATCTAATTTAATTTAGTGAAATGCTTTTTTTATAAGTATATATTTGTAAATGCAAGTGTATTTTTAGGTAATTTAGTGTTGTATTCTATTACTAGGATATGGTGTTTATTTTAGTATTTTCACTTACCATTGAGAGTTTATCATCCGTCAGCAATGTATCAGAGTTATAGTAAGGAAAATACTTGTCTATATTAGTAGTTAATCATCTTATATTTACCTAATAGTTTCATTTTAACTAGCGTACAGAGTGGCTAGTATTTTACCAATTTAAATTTGACATCTTACATAAAGGCTCTTGTTTAGTATTACTTAAGTTAGATACCGTTGTGTTGAAAAATACATAATATATAAATAAACAAATAAATATATATACATACCATATAGGCAATAGTAGGCCTATATATGGTATATAAGTATATACCTATATGATATGTAGGTTATAATATGTTTATCGCGCTTTAGTACCTGTTTGGGCTGTATGCACACATTAATTACGCTATGAATGAGAAAGGTATGTTTTAAACTAAATCTAACCGTATTTTCATGGAGGAAGGGTGGGAAATCTATGAATATGAATAAACATCCTCATTACGCTTGACCGGAAGTCAAACCACAACCCTCCCGTCACTAGCAATTTAGTACAACACAATATAATGGATTAGACCACGTGACCACTAATGTGATTAGTTTTTTTTTTCTTTTTGTTGTTTTAGAGTTTTCTTCAAATGAAAACTTGGGAGCTTATTGACAAACTAAGGTTGATTTATGATTTTTATATTTATTTATTTTTTAACAGAAGAAAATATTTGTTTTTCTTGTTATAAATATGCGAGCGCGCATCCATCGAGCCATCATAAAGTTAGTTCGAGTCACAGATTGCGAGGAGGTTTGGCACTCATTAGTGCTGTGAGAAACTTGGCAATGGTCTGTGAGGGCATCTGTTGGATATTAAGGTCATCCTCAAAACTTTTAGGGAAAGATACATCTGGCTTGCGGTGTACTTAAGAAATCAAGTACGACAGCGTGTGACTTGGAACTAGTTTATTGGGTCAAGGTCATCAGCAAACTTCCACGAAATGTTTGGGGGGAAATATGTTTCAAGAGCTCAGGCATTTTACAACCAATTAACCGGGGATCACAATGGACCTAGAATCCGTAATAGTGTGCGTTCTTCGCTTGGTAACAGTGATATTGGGATAGTTTGATAGCTTTTCCATTTTAAAATAGGTGTATTAAGAAAAAATATGATGAAACTGTTTCACTCTCTCCTAATATAAAAATATAAAACCTTTCCGAAACGTGACGCCTGATAGTAGTGGTATTACTTACCTAAGTTACACTCTATCAGAGGGGAGAGGTGGGCTCTTGAGTGTTTAGACCCAACTCCCATTAGATTTATTAATTTCCACCTTTTAGCACAATTTTTCCTCTCTAAATAAACATGATTATAACTGCGAGAGAAAACAAAGATTTTATTTTAAGTTATTTATTGCTTAAATTCTTCTTTCCTAATACATCAGGCCCGATTGTTTGCGTCTCCAGTTCAAGGTTCCGTATAACTTGAGGTAGGGATACGCCCACCACATATTATTTGAAGGAAATTATGTGGATTACACTTTACAATCCTTGTAATACAACTAACTTACTGCCCACTGTAATATACGAGATTTGATTATCCTAATAATGTAGTTTTGATGATTACAGGGTATGTAACGACTCATTATGTAACCTCCTCCACTCCCCAGTAGCCTCGACCCTGTTTGGACCTAATATACTCCTAAGAACCTTGCTGTAGAACACCCTAAATTTGTTTTGGTCTGCATTTCTCTCAACAGATTCCTTACTATTCCCCAACAAATCTAAATCATCTGGGTCTCCCAATAGTTCCATTGTACCGTTTGAAGTCTGCCCTTCCCTACTCTCTTGCATTACCCTGATATCATAATCTAAATCTAGATCAACAAGTAATGGGGAGAGGGCATCTCCTTGTTTCAACCCATTATGTATTTCGAAACTATCTGATAAGGGACATCCAACCCGTACCCTACAACGAGTATCAGTCAATCATACCTCAATTAGTTTGACAAGTGTTTTGGGCATCCCAAACTTAGATACAATTTCATCAAATTGGGTTATTTTAATAAGTATTTTTTAAATCTATATACTCGTATAATTAATGTATCATGCTATATTCCCACTTTTCTCTCTCTAATATTCGTCGAATAGTATAAATCTGATCCAAACCATCTCAACAGATAATTATCACTTCTATATTCCTGGATAACTGAGTGGTTAGAGCAGTGAACTACTAGGCCAAAGGTCCCGTGTTCGATTCCCATGTCCAGAGGTCATTTTTCAATTTAAAGAATATAATATCTAGATGGAGTAAATGTTCACTAAAAGCATAAATATTAGCTTGGGCTATTTAATTCTTACTTCTCGATAACCTTAACCACTGGTACACATCACATGATGCTTAAGCTTAAAATTTTCAATAAAGTGAAAGTTAATTAATGTCACTAATTTTAACTTTTATTCCAAGGGGTTCAACGTAATTTAAATATGTTATATTATGTTTTAATTCTTTTCGACCCTCGAAATAAGTGCATTGTTAATTTTACATGTGTGTCATCAGATTGATCTTTATTGTTGTACTACATAATTCTTTTACAAACTAATAGGATTGAAGACTGCCAATTCTGTGAATCTCGTAAGAAGTGTGTCCAAATAGGGGATGAAAATAGTTTAGGGTGGAGGATGTTACTTAATTATGAGATACATATCCTGTACTCATCAACAGATACTGTTAGGATAATCAAGTCTTGCAGACTATGGGAGTGCGGCGGGCAGGACATGCAGCGTGAATAGGAGATTCTAGAACCCTTTTCAGAGTACTGACTGGCAAACCCAATGGGTAGAGACCATTGAGAAGAACTAGACGCAGATGAGAGGATATCATTAGAATGGAACTGGATGAGATAGGGTGTAATGAGGGGGACTGGATAAAACTAGCTAAAGGTATGGATAGAATATCCTTTTGTAAATGCCTCAATGAACTTTCGAGTTTCTATTGTCAAAAAATAAGTTATAAGGTAATTTAGTAAAAGTATGACTACAATTCCCCCAAGGATATTCAGGGAATACTGCTACATAATTATTATGAGCAGATACATTCCTAAAGGTTTACACAACTGTTGCACGCTATATCGATTATCATCGCCAAGGTTAATTGAACAATGTTGCACGCTATATCGATTATCATCGCCAGGGCTAGTTGAACAATGTTGCACGTTGTATCGATTATCATCGCCAAGGCTAGTTGAACAATGTTGCACGTTGTATCTATTATCATCGCTAGGGCTAATAGAACAATGTTGCATGCGAGAGCTAAACTTATCGAAAGGTATAATCGCACAGCTGTCGCACGCTACTTTATCGGTGGTGTATTGAACTGAAACAAGTGTTCACGGATACAGTTTGAGTACTTTAAATGATAACTTTTAGAAACGAAAATAGTCTTAAGATAAACAAAAAATTAAGGATAAATTGCCTATTTTTACGTTTTCAAGATGTGAGCACTATAAAGTTTAAGTCAAAGTGGGAATTGGTTAATTAATTGAGATGTGACTATTTCATTAAGTGATAGTCGATCAAGTAGGTGTGTGTGGTAGCTCTAGTAATAAAGTTATTAAACGGACCTGGGTTTAAGTATATGTGGGTTCTGCACAAAATATAAAAACAACTATTCACCTATTGTTTCTAATTATAGTTGCCCCGTGGCTTCTTTGGTGCTGACTGACAGCTCACAGCTTACTTCTGACAGTAAATATTTAGTACCTACATTTTGGTTATCAGAAGTGACAGCTGCTAAACACATGTTTTTGCAGATCATATGGTTCGGTGTAGGGATACATAATTTGTTCTGGTAACTTTTCAAAGCCGTTATCTGTCAGCTGTGAGCTGTCAGTCAGCACCAAAGAAGCCATGGGGCTATTGTAAGTTAACATTATACACATGAAATTGAACCTTGTGATATTTTCAAAACCTTCATCTTAATCAGTTGATCTTAAACCTCGCGAAACAAGAGATGGTGTCCGGGTCTAGTCTCTCCAGTGGCGTCCGGGTCACGTGTCTCGAAGATAATTTTATGCAGATCATTATATTGTTAACCATACGTTCACGATTACATTATAATTGTAATGGACTCATGGTTTACTATTTGATTGCTTTTTCAAATACCCCACCACCCCTTTTATTTAACATTTGGACAGACAACTATAGTGGAAGAAGGTTAAGTATATAAATACTAGCCTCTTCGCAAATAAATGTTTAAGAAACATTCTCGAAGTGAGCTGCCCCAGGAAAAAATACACCAGATACAAAACCTCCTGATTGATATGGTTGAGCTTTTTTTGGAGGGCTTGAGTCCTTCAACACGGGGATCGCTACTTGTGGTTTCAAGTAACAACATCGCTAACAAGCGAGTATTTTTAAAGAGTTTATTTAAAAAATAGGTTTTACTAGAGAGTAGAAAAAAAGTGTTCTAGTGTCAATCAGACAGCTTTCACAAAGGTAGAGACAGGTAGTAGCTCTCTTAACGAGCTTACTCAGACTGCACAATACCCTCTTGTCCACAGACAAGGTTCCTTCTCTGTGCCCTTGTCTGACGAGTTTTGTGAATTTAAAGGGGGTGAGTTTGAGAGGCGGGATTGCTGGTACATGATCACTTCAGGCAACCACCATGAGTAACGTACTCTCGACCTTGTAGTCCTTACAACGAACATGTTGAGAGAGAGTTGTTAAGAAATATCTCAAGCGGAAGTTCTGTTATCACCGAGGACTGTAACTAGTGGTCTTCAGTGACAAAGGAATAAACCTGGCCCAAGAAGCTCAGCGAGACTCCGGGGCCTGGATTCACTAACGAGTGCAATTCTGCACCGGCGTAAGTATAGAAATGGTGCGACTTTGCACCCAACATACTACCAAAGATGCGCCTTATTATTTGTTACATTTCCTTATTCAGTAAACAAGGCACAAACTAGTGGCAAGATTATGGTGGCGTCACCATAAACGTCATCAATTGCTTTCTTTTCGACCAATCCTTGTGAATAATTTACTTTCAAAGACAAGGCTACTTTATTTAAATATCTAATGAAAACGACAGCAAATACAAAGATTTCTAAACATTTTGCTTATAAATTAGCATTGAAATTACAAGCGGCTTCTTTCTGGATATTTTACAAAAAAATATTATTACATCCTTTAGTATTTATTTATATTATTAGTTTAAAGTTTAAGATCCACTAATAAAATATTAATATACATTTTAAAGCTTATTTTAAAGCTATTCTAACTGCCATATTTAGTGACGAGATGTCTTTGGACTTGGAGGAATACAAACCTCTTTGGATCTAGACGAAGATTACACGGTTCGTAGTTTTGTTTTGTAGTGATGCAAGAAATGCCATTTCTTTGTTTGTATATAATAATTCAACAGTAAAAGGTACGTAACTGTTTTGTTACCACTGTCTAAATTAACCCAAATTTTGTGATTGACAGAAGTATATCATTTTAATTTATTATTTATTAATTGCAGTACAGTTAGTTAACTAACCGTATTTGAAGCCAATGCAACAATATGCTGCCATTTAAATTTATTGAAGTGACAATCATGATTTAGTAGTAGCGCCTACTCTTGAGCGGTGTTAAATAAAAGGCGCAACTGTGCTCTCAAATTGCGCCTGCTCCTTTTCTGAATAGGGATTTGGGCACATCTTTCAAACTTGCGCCGGCGAAACTATTTTCCCCATTAGTGAATCCAGCCCTAAGGCTAAGTATGTTTCCTTGTATGTGTCCGAGGCCTAAAATTACTCGCGGGCTAGAACTTGATTAACTCTTTCACTGACACTAGAAAATGGAATCAATTTGAGTGTCACCGAATTTAGCTCTTTATCAGAAATATGTGTTGAACCACGGATCCTTGCGATGGAAACAAGAATCAGCTAATTATCAACGGGTAAAGTGGGTTAATAGATCTTTTGGTCAGCCACTTCAGCGGTCGCATGGTCGAAGGCATCATTCTCACAACAAACTAGATTGCCTATGGTGGGGAGATCGGGGTTTTGTTACCCGGTCGGTTGCTGAGGATAGTTCTTACTAAAGGATATCCCATCGTCCCTCCATGCCACCACAGGTACATTTGGTCTAAATTATACTTATTCCTTATTCCTACACCATAGAGGTGACGTAAGACGCTGTGCAAAATTGATATGTATATAATATAAGAAAACATTGCTGGTATGTATCTAAGTGACCGACGGGAAAACTGAAGAATTATTATATTAATGATATTTTCCTTTCTGAATGATGATGATGTCCCATAATGACGTTTATCAAGTGAAATGCTATGTGAGTATATTTTTTTTACATCCATTACCGTTTAAAGCCAGTGTCCTGGGTCAGTATTTTTTATTCAAGCCATATATTTTCCACTGTCTGTTGTTGATTCTAGATATGATGTAAGTAATCAACACCAATTGTAATTGCAGTTCTGTTAATACGATAGTCAGTGGTCTTTGAGAAAAGATGTCCAGGATATCATAATTAAATATCTTCAGAAATATTTGAGCTACCTACGGGATTTTTGTTGGAACTGTGTGGCAACACTGCAAGTTTTCTTCTATTTAGCTTCAACGGGCCTTGATTTGGTTAATTTATTTTTATAGATATTTTACTATGGAAACCCGGACACGTTTTATCTATTCACTGTATTATTTCAATAGCATTTTGTCAGTGTTTCCGGGAAAAGCAGATCTCGTTAAAACTGTACCTGTAGTATGTTCTCAGCCAGTGGCTCTCCATTTGACCAATTCCACAGAAAATCTTCTCTACTTTCCTCAAATTGGAATCTACAGGGTGGACCACGGAAAAGTATCCCACCTCCTATATCCAGAAGGTGCCTCACTCTGAATTATGAATGAGTCAATAAATCTTTAGACAAGCAGATCACTTGCTCATTCTTCATGTCACAATATGGGTGGAAGAATGAGTCAATAAAGCTTTAGACAATAGTTCACTTGCTCATTCTCCATGTCACAATATGGGTGGAAGAATGAGTCAAAGCTTTAGACAAGCAGTTCCCTAGCTCATTCTTCATGTCACAATATGGGTGGAAGAATGAGTCAATAAAGCTTTAGACAAGAGTTCACTTGCTCATTCTCCATGTCACAATATGGGTGCAAGAATGAGTCAATAAAGCTTTATACAAGAGTTCACTTGCTCATTCTTCATGTCTCAATATGGGTGGAAGAATGAGTCAATAAAGCTTTAGACAATAGTTCACTTGCTCATTCTCCATGTCACAATATGGGTGGAAGAAATCAGTCAATAAAGCTTTAGACAATAGTTCACTTGCTCATTCTTCATGTCTCAATATGGGTGGAAGGGGATTGACCTCCTACAATTCAGAGTAAGGCTCCTGCTGGATATAGAAGGCGGGCTAATTTTCCGTGGGCCACCCTGTTTTTCAGTTGACACCTGACCAATGAGTGTTAGAACAACTTGACTTAAAATAAATTAATCCCTTTTATTTTCATTTATTTGCGTTATTCCATGTCTAATCTCTGGTTAGCATTGATCATATAAATAAATGGCCTTGAAACGAACTTTATAGATTATACACCCTAAGTCCCACAGCCATAGCACTGAAAGTCAATGTTGCAATTCTATCAAAGATACATTTTCCGCCCATGCCGTGAATCGAACCTGGTACCCATGGTTCAGAAGTCAGATAAGCTACCGATTTAGCTAACGTGTCTGGTCATCTTCAATCAGTAATAGTTAAACATAATGCGAATCGATATTAAAGAACCATCACTCTTCACAAATATTTTTAAGCTCGATAATTTTAGTTCTTGATTAGTCATGCACAATACTTTTAAACCATGTTTTAAAGTGATACCGTAGATTATATTAATTTAGTACATTTTAAAATATATATTAATCATTTATTAAGTACCCAGTTTTGTCCGGGAGAAATGTTTTTAATTTAATGAATGTGTACGTGGAAGGTAACTTTAAATTTTTAAATTCCGACTTCGAGGTGCACCTGTTCATACATAGGAGCTACTAATTTTTAAAATTCCAGTCCTCTGCGTGTGGTAAATATCACGCAATGCTCGTGACAAACAAACTAACAAACAAATTTTCAATTTTATTAATATAGATTATTATTCACGTCTACTTGTTTTGTAAGCCTTAGGTGTGGGCTTTGAAGGTTTTTTTTTATCATAGTAAAAAAACGCTCGCTATCTATTGAATTTTAGATAAACTAAAAGTAACAGTTAGTATCATGATTTATTGACTTGTTATTGGTATAAACACACAACTGGAATTCCTCTAGAGTCACAGGACAGCCATTTGTTAAAGCATTCAACCGTGTCTTGCATCAAACGATATATCTTATTCAATAGACAGAAAAAAAAACCTAACCGGGCAAAACTTTTTTTCTTGACAATAAAAAAAAAATCAGTTGATTGATTGTTGCACAAAACTCTTCATTGATTAATTTATATTTTGGAAGCTTGACAATATCACAAGTCACCTCCCCTGTTAGACGTGAGTCTCCATTTGTATCCACAACAGTAAACTAACGGAATAAACAATATTTTTCTTCAATTCAACTTAAAATCCTCTCGAGCCAAATGCATTTCAATTTCTCTATTGGGTGAGGGATGAGGAAGGTAGAATTTAAAAAAATGAACGCGAATTTGACTAAAGGTAGAGTAAGATACCATTTATGAAAATGTTTCTCCATACAAAAGGCTGGGAATCAATCCCTGACATTTCGTCACCGGAAAACTAGACTATATGAGTCTGACGTTTAGTTTGCTTGCACGGAGCTGCGGTTTATTTTGACTTGACATTTGTTTTTAAAGTAAGCGTAGGTGCCAAATTCATTTCTCTCTAGCCACAATAGGTGGCTTGCCCCTGTTAATTTCCACCTGTTTCTGGAGCCTCACTTTAACCATATGTTTATTTAATGGTATCTATTTGGTTCTGGATTCTCAGTTGTGTTCCTTTCTAAAACTACTTAAGGACCAACACATAAACAACTAATTAATGCCTCCCATATTTATTACTCTGCGTCTGATTCTATTATACAACTACAAGCAGTATGCATACTCACCGCTGTTTATCCTCTGTTAAGGTAGTATTGTGTTCACGTGTCCCGTTAAACCAAGCCGCACCTACTTTGAACCAAGGCCTACTCACGTCAAGAAACTCGAAACGTACATTGAGGGCAGCGATCAACGTCAAGTATCGGTGATTCGATGCTGGGGTACGCATGCGCTTGATCAACTTTGGACAACTTTAGAGACCTCCCTTAACGTCCCCTCCACTGTCTGAGATTTTCACTAAACATACCAGGAAGAACGTAGAGATGTTCGTTCATTCTTCACAGGTAATTTGTCATTGAGCAACGTCAGGCTAGCCAGTTCGGGTTTCTCCGTCATCTTGCTAGAATAATCTCCTTAGACGTCATGGCCATTTTGGGTACCACAGGAATGGTGTCGTCGACTAGGACGAGAGACACGAAAATGTTGTAATTTATATATTTATATTATGTAGGGAAGCGCTACTTGCCCCAAGGTGTATTTATTATACTTGTTAAGAATATAAGATTAGGGTCTTAATAATTTACTAGACCCTTCTCCCTACACCCCTCACATTATTATTTTCAACACACATATTGAAGAATCATCATAAACTCTACCATAAAATATGAGTGACTATCGACATTTTTATGAGGAATAAATTAAATTTTCAATTATTTTTAAAAAAAATCCTATGTTACTAGCTGATAATGTAGCTCTATATTGGTGAAATAATTTAAAAAATAGGTCCAGTAGTTTTTGAGTTTATCCATTACAAACAAAAAATCAAATCTTTCCTCTTTATAATATTAGTGTAGATTATATTTGATATAATTCATTCGAAGTCTTTACTGTGAAAGGCTTCATTATGTAGGCTAATTGTCAGTTATTGTGTGTCTAGTTTTGGAATATGACCTGAGTGCCATCGTGTTAGTACAAACTGACTAAATAGTTTGTTGCATGTGGGCTAGTTCATGAGTTGTTCCCACGTGGTCCAAGAAGGAGTTTTATGCTGTCCTGGCCCTAAATATGGTCGCCTAGTCTGCACAGATTGTTTTTCTGTTTAAAGTCTGTTACATTACATTACATTGCATTGTGTTACAATAGGACCCACCCCATTCTGACATTAACGCATAGCTCTCAGTAAATTATACTACCCGCTCCAATTATACCGACTCTAATAGGATCCCTACAATGGTAATCTTCTCTATTGTAGTTCACGTAGGTTAGTACGACATAATAAAACAATGCTGAAAAATATATTTTCACTACATAATCCAAGTCAATATAATGAAACTGTTAATGTACTTAACCAATGGAATCTGCTTACACTAGTAACCACCAAGGCTGGCCTACACCTGGCATCCTAAATTGACGAGTGGGTCGGGCGAGCTACGATGTTCCTACAAGAAGTAGTCCTCACACTCCGATTCTACTAACGTGTAATGGGCCGTCCAAATATGGAGACGACTAGAGAATAACTATTCACCTGCCCTCTGATGGTAGAAAGATGAACTATTTTCATAACATCAGATGATTGAAGAGAGAGGCTGAAAATCTGATGGAGCAGTATCAACAAGATGTGTGCGTGACTTTTTGAAGCCACCATTGACGTCACCAAGCGTGTGTTCAGTTCTCCCACCTTATTTCTATTGCAACGAAACCCCACTATACAATAGGCCGTGCTTTTATTCCAAAATGACTATCTTGATAACTACGACCGACGAAGGATCATAGTCTTGGACCTGGACAATGGCAGGATAGACATTTTTATTGTATCGGAATCGTAACTATAGCGATTCATTTATTGGACTACGATTTATTTTCAACTTTTAGTCAATTTTTGTGTTATAAAAATTAGTATTCTTTTTTCTAAATCTAACTATTTCTTTACCTGATCGTTCAATATAAAATGAGACTATATTTTGTATGTCGCCACTTGGGCGCTAGAGTATTTTGGAGCATTTAATCATATCGATAGCCACAATTATTAATTGTTTTAAAATTGAACGAGTTAAATATTAAGTGTTTGGAATTGTGGATAGTAGTATTTATTTTTTGTAAACATTGAGAGGACATTTCCTAATTTTATTTGCATAATGAAATATAGTAAAGTATAGTAACCTCCATTATTACTTTTGTGATTAATTATGAATTTAATTAACTTTTGTATATTAAATAATCTTTTTCCAAAGTTTGTTTTAAATATGATATTTACATTATTATTTATTAAAAGAAGTAGTGTTTAATTTCCTAATACTGAGTCAGGATCAGATAGTCCCGGGGGAGTTTGACTAAAGTCTGTTATCATATTCTGAAAATTGAAAAATGACACCTGGACACGGCAATTGAACCCGGGACCTTCGGCTTAGTACGCCAATGCTCTTACCACTGAGCTATCCAGGATTCGTCCCGTGCCCATGGTCATTCTTCACTCATAGTTTAAGGCAGAGTCTAAGATGGATGTGCGGAAGTCGTCAGCTTATAAACATGTGATTATCTAAGATCACAGCCATCAGACAACGCAGCCATCAGCGACTATAGTTTCGGCTATTTGTTTCATTAAAGTCTGTTAGCCAAACTCTCGCGTTATGTAGATTCTCTTATATAAAATTTACTGGTAGAGTTAACGTAATTTGAAGCCTATATTCTTTGAATATAAAAACACTTTTGTAACAGTTTCAAGGTGCCGATTAGGCCCTTACTTAAGAGTTGTGTATCATCCTGATGGATAATATTATTATGTATTTATTGTATTAAATTCAACCCGTAATGTTGTTCTGTCTCTTAAAGACTGACCCATCAGAATATTGAATAGATTACAAGTTTATAACTTTCTTTTAAATTATCTGCGCAACTTTATTGATATAAAGTTATTATCTATTTGTTTGATTTTCAACGTAACTCATTTTGATATAATGAGACCATGTAAAGTTTTCTGTTCTATTGTTATTGTTTTGAATAAACCGTTCATATTGTTGCTTTTAAATATTGCTAATAATTTCCCTTGTCATTTGTTCCTTAGATTTCACTCACTGCCTTTTATATTATTTAATGGTCGTAATTAAAAGGACTCAGAGGGGGTGTTTGTTACAAGTCCCGATTGGGAATGAACTTAAATAGAGACCCCGCCAGTTTATGGTGTCCTGATAGGACTATACTTGATTTTGAAACTACAAGTATGTTCCATTTGCTTGTCCTTATGATCTCTTTGTGTGGACTAGTCGGTGTAATATCTGAGAGGTCCCTTGGTGGTAGTGAACCATTTAAGAATACCCATACCCGCTTTTGGGGCTGCATTGTCTATCGTGCTTATCTCGTATTTGACTAGACTGCCGACGAAAAGGAGATCGATGTTCAAATCTCGGTCGGGTGGACTGAGGGTGGTTTTCCACTCTCCCTCCACGAAAATTCGAGTGCATTTCCTCTAAATTAAGTCTTACTAATTCCTAACCTATTAGTGTAACTAGTACACAGGTGTATAACCTGAACATGTAGTAAGACGTGGTGCTAAAAGAAAGAGAATATTGTGTAACGTTTATTTAAAAATAATATCTCTCAAAATAATACTAATGGCTGAGGACACCATAAAGTACTTGGAGCAGATTTGATTCCTGATAGTATTATTAGGCTACTCCTATGTTTAATAGCTCTTACCTAATTGTTACCTATTATTTCTCTATTGACTATGAATATACTGTGAAGGACATTTTGACCTGATCACATATACTGTTGTATTAACTGCCTTTAAAATGTTTTTGGTGTTAAATACATTGTTCTGTAAGAATGTGTTTGATCACTTTTCTGAGATCTTATTCCTGTTGCAAAACTCACCTTTTATGATTTGATTTTACTGTTTACGAACAATTTTTGGGAAGTTCTCATGTATCTAATAACCTCTACCAATAAGGTGATGGTTCACCTGCTCCGCTACTGCCAGAGTGGTGGTTCAGTTGTTCCAGAAGTTTCTCTGCTAGTATCCACCTGGTTCTGGAGAAAATTTAGTGAATTAGATGATCTCCCGGAACACTGTACGGCCTCTGTTAACTTCCCACAGTGTGTGCGCGCGTATGTGTTCATTACCCGACACGGGGCCCTCATCAAGAATAGATGCGGTCTAGGAACTGCTGTTAAAGGTGAACCATTAAGACCAAGTTTCTGACAGATCCACGCGCCCATCACATCACATATTTGTTGATACCGCGTCTTACTACCAATTAGGGCCACACTCATTTAACTAAACTACCAAGGTAGGACCCACTTGGTCTAAGGCGTCACTATCACATTATACGGGATTTCTGATGATCGGGGTTTGAATCCCAGATGGGTGTAATGAGATTGATTATTCCCAAATAGTTTCTCACTCACATCACACGCAAATGCGGGTACATATTTTTCTAAACTATACTTTTAATATAAAGGTTAGTAATCATATTTTTATCACTTGGGGATGAAAAAAGGTTTAATGGAAAGGATTGAAGTAATAATATTCTAAAAAGCAAAGTATCACAGTAATAGAAGTATTCATATCAGGAAGATTTGTTGCAGGGTTTGAGTTTTAGCGTAGATGATCATCTCAAACCGTCTTATGGTAGATTTGGTATGTCTTTCATAAATTATTTTTCACCATATTCACACAATTGCGGGTGCTTTTTATCTTAACTCGACCTTCTTTGTTGTTGTTGTGATAAAGCTACTGTGATCAATAAATTCATCTAAAACTGGACTTGTTTATGAAATCCTTCCAGTTTGTTATTATATAAATAATAGTTTACCTACTTATTTCATTCTTAAAACTCAAGTAATACAAATTCAATACATAATTAAGTTAATACTGGTCATACAGAAATTACATATTGTTCAATTCCTCCAATAATATTTAAAAACATGACCGAGAGCGATACGGGAGATAACATAAAGGTAAGTTCAATAATCCTGTAGATCAGCCCTATTCAAAGCGGCGCCCGCGGGCGCCATGGAACACGTGATATGCTTTTCTTACACCTTACGCATACAAATTTAATTTTCAAAAATGTAATATTAACTGAAATTTCAAGATTTTTTAGCATCATAGTAATGGTTCATTCCCCCCCTAACGTTCATCCAGCAACGGTCCCACCAATATTTTTTATTTCTCTTATTCATTTTTCTGCCTCCACGACCCACACCCTTTCTTTGGTTAAATTACTTTTCATTAGAAAAATCCAATCAGATGTCTTGTCTGCAGAAATAAATAAGAAGTATTTTCTGTTTCTTGAAACAACCTTGGACCCGGCTTCCAAGGAGTGGGGTCACTTATTGTGAAGGTGTCATAAATGCTTCTTCCTTCTTACCGCTATGTATAGTTCACTTCCAATTCTAAGGGTTCGCCAGACTGACAAGCGTGCGAGCGAGCGACTGAGTGGACAAACTGGCGAGCGAGCAAGCGCGTGATTAGCAGGCTGCTCTTGATAGTGTTTGACGAGCGTAACATTTGGTGATATTACATTATACCACCCCCCATACTATCTTCAAATTATACCACCCCCCATACTAATCTTCAAGTCATACTACCCACTCCATATGAAACCGCAATATTAATAAACTTCCTGCAATAGTAAGCTTCTCTATTGTAGTCCAATGTAGAATCTGTCTACAATACTAAGCATTATCAAACAAGAATAAACTCCCTACAATCAATAAAATGTTAATGTACTTACCCTTTGTATCTTCTGGCTAGAACAACCTTAGAGACTGGACTATACTCGCCGCGTCCTAGATCGAAGAGTGGGACAAAAGAGCCTTGGTGTAACTGCATCTGATGTGCCAAGTGATTCCGATGGGACTCAGGAATGACGCTCACAACAATACCGGAATTACGACTTATCTGCCTCCTGCGGGCAAGTCGGAATCTTCCACATAGACAGCGCGTGATGTGGGACGTCACCGACGTATAGCTGGTCAAAAAAATCTTTTGTCAACACTGGCGGACGTGAAGAAGAGAGGCCAGCCAATCCAAGCTTGATCGATGGTGTACGTGCTGATTTTCATCCATCGAAGTGGCCGATGGGACGTCACCGACATATATGGTCAACACCTCCCCCTTTTCAACCCCAGGCGACTAGAAACACTATTTAAACCCGGTGATTCTGAAGACGAATCGACTATTAAACTGGAAGCCTTCAGGAGAAGTCATGTCCTAGACTATTATATTAGACGCCGTCAGAATTAGTCCGGTCCTGGACTATTGTATTAGACGCCGTCAGGATAAGTCCAGTCACGGACTTTGACATTTTCATGATGTTTTCTTCTTGTTTTGTTCTTTTCTTCAACATAATTACTATTAAACACAGTTTACATCTGTTATCACTCATCAGTATTATTATTTTTCATGTAGTGTTTTTAAACATGTGTAAACGACAGTGAGTCTACAGTTTTTACAGTGAATTTTAGGAACAGTATTGTTTAATTGAATACAAAGGCAAACTCGAGTGCTTATTATGTAATGGTAGCATATCTGTTCCAAAAAAATAAGGAATGTGGAGTTAAATTTTTCCACTAACCATAAAACTTCAACATTGAATTTCCTGTAAATTCTGAATTACTACCGCACAAAATAAAAGCTCTCATATCCATACTTACTTAGCAACAAAGTGTGTTTATCAAGTAACGTCAATCAAGTAATATCTTCTTACAATATTGTGTTAGCCAAGAGAACGACACCTTTCAGTGATGGGGAAGTCGATAAAGAAGTAATAATGAGTGTCAATGAATCTCTGTTTGATGGTCACAAAGAACAACATTCAAATGTATCACCAAACTGTTGCTAGACGAGCTGAACAGATTTATAATTTGGAATCCCAGGTACATCATGATTTTCAATCGTGTGAATATTTTACACTTAGGTTTTAGGGATAGGGTTCAACATAACTAATAGGGTTCAAATAAAAAATTAAAAAAATTAGTCAACGAAAAGAAAGAGCGTGCTTAGTGAGTAAAGAATATAGAAAAACCTGGGCAAGAAACAAATACCCAGAACACGCAATTTGGAACAGTTGCGGAACCCGTCCCCACGGCCAACCTCAACAATATATAAATATATAAACATTCCCCTCATTCAATTACCAGACAAAAATATTAGAAGCGGCATAACGTTATACCTAAGGATAAATAAGTAGAGGAAAAAAAAGAGTAAGTTGAAAAGATTTACAAAATGGGTTGTTTATTAGATATTCGAAAGAGATATAAACAACAATTAAATACGAAATATCCCAAAAAAAGGGGAGAAATAATGTATTAAAAAAATTGTGATCACAATAGCATGGTTTCATTAGAAAAGCGTATCAAATATTTTAGCGATCACCATCACTAATTTACGTTAACAATAATACAAGTTAGATGCGTACCTGTTAGCCAGGAAAGAACAATATAAAGCTCATGAATTAGATCTCCGCGAAATACTTATATGCTTTACATAAAAATCAAACTTATTTATATCATTATCTTTACATCTCTCCATCCCAACAAAAAGGTAAAATATGTCTTACGTCGATTTACCCTAGACATAAAACTATCATATTTCTTATATTGATTACAAAGTTGATAATCCACACATTAGTTGCCATCGCTCAAAAAAATTACCATCAATAAACAAAGTTATTATGGCGGTTATTAATGACCTCTACACTAGCGCTGTTCATAAGTAAATATTGGAGATAATAACATCAATAGCACTACTTCCTAGTCAGACTAATATTTAAATTTCATTACAATTGAGATAAAGTTTAAGACCAAAAGAAAATATTATTATTAACAACATCTCAAGCGCTGTTTTCTAGTTAAGAGTTCAATAAATCAAGTTCATTGAAACGAAAAATAATTTTGCTTACATTGTTATTAATCTCCAAAGCCTTAGCTCCCCCTAGCGATTATCGAAACCAGTCCAAGAGTGCTTCTCTACTCACACGATCACTCTTTTATACGGTTTTAGCAGAGTCCACAGAACACGGAATGAGCGGATCACAAGTGGAGGAAAACCAAAGAACATAAACAAGACGGGGGGGAAGGGGAATTTTAACGCTTCTAGACTGGAGTAGAAACAAAACTGGACACTGGCTGGAGAGTATCTTCTTTTCTACTGAAAGTATTTGGTCTGGGAATTTTTGTAACTGAGCGTTGAATTGGCACGGCCTCGGTATTTTGTTGTCGGTCGTTGACTTCGGGCGTGTTTGTATCGGCGGGTTGTTCGAGCGCGTAGTCGGGCCAACAGCGGTCGGTGTCCGTGCATTTGTGTAAGTCTGTTTGTTATTGACTTGGGTATCGCCGACTTGTGGCTAATGCTACACAGTTTGATGAAAGTACAGACATGTCGGATGTTGCACTGCTTCCTGTATATGGACGCACTCGTGAAAAATACATTTTTAGTGTATTCCCTACATATTTTGTGAAGGATAGTAACATACCCATTTCTAAACTTGTTGCTATTACAACAGATAGGGCATCTTCTATGACTGGCAAAAACAATTGTTTTCTTGCTTTTTGTGCTAAGGATAAATCATCCCCAAAATTTATTTCTTATCATTGTATTATCCACCAATAAATTGTATACGCAAAGGTGCTGAAGCTCGAGCACGTCGTGAAAATAGTAATACGTGTTGTGAACTATATTAGATCATCTTCCACTCGTCATCGCTTATTATAGAGTCTTTTGAATATGTCTGCCGCCGAACATGGCGATGTAATTCTCCGACCAACCGATTTACATCTTGAAGACGCATTAAGAGCAACTTGTTCCAGCCGCAAACCAGATTTACCCCGGAACAGGCAGTGTAAACTTTCACACTGATTATGTAATGTGGTTGTTGTTGTGGCGGCAATAGTCACACTGCACAACGTCTCCACGGCTATGAGTCAGATGCGCCCCAACACATAAAAAGGTTGGACAGCACTACACTAGATTGAAAAGACTGAGAGCTATCTATACATGAGGTAACAGAAATATAAAAACAATAACCCTGTTGATTGAAAAGACTGAGGTACCTTATAGACAAAAACAACAACCCTGAGCCTTTGACATGACTGAACGCTATACATTAATCAAAACTAACGTTTTAATAACAAAAAGGTGACCTGGCGGTCTAGGGGTAAGGTGTCAGACTTCTATGCTGGCAGCCGGGGTTCAATCCTCGGTACCGGCAAAGATTTA
>CABFOV010003495.1:8272-23732 GCA_902141375.1 Timema poppense
TTTTTTTTTTTTTTTTTGCTCCACGTATTACTAGCCATTTGGGTTCTTCTATTTTAGCTATACTAATGAAATATGGTTGAAGAAAATAAAATTTGACGAAATATAACTGAATTTTCGTTCAGGCAAAACGAGTAGCCATTTATGAAAAACGCCCTCATAGCGTTCAGCTGCCTTTATAGCTCCAACCATCCCATAACCGGTAAGCCAAACTAGATTAGAGTGACATTGCGCGGGCAATACATAGTCATACTACAACATTATACTGCTTGAGATTAAAAATAATGTTGGTTTTGTGAAAATATTGCTTAAAAAAAGGGTGGAAATTTAATAATTGCCTTTAAGATTTTTCAAGTTGTTGTTTTTAGGAATATAGTTAATAACTTAAGTAATGATTTTTGCTCAAATAACAACGATGATGGCACAAATTTTGGAAACACTGTCAATGATAAAAACGAGTCATATTTGTGTTAAATAATTATTTATAAACTGAAAATTTGCCCCATACCTCCCAAACATTTTGGCATCACAGAATGACATGTTACCCCCACAAATATCAAGACGTTTGGGGTTACCTAGACAGGTTTTGATAACGAACCACCACCCACAGTATTTACAGGGAGGGAACAGATCGATCGATGTCTACTGAAAATCGTTTTAGAGTGGCATCTTTTTGCACGCAAAGTCAAATTTGTGTTTGTTCTTACTACTGAATGCCACGCAACATTCACAGTAAAAGTACCAACACTTAAAGGCAGCCGTCAATAACGTAACTTCAAAATGGTATTGCTTATCGTAGTCAACGTATAAATCTCGGTATTCCTTAAAGAAATGTTAGGTTGGGCTAGGCTCCTAAAAGAGGACTTACTTTCCCCAACATTTCCAGAATAGCTTGATTTTGTATTCGGAGAAGTATGTTTGAAATTTTCTTTAGAACCACGTTTTATTACATCTTCAGGCAATACGCTTCCTTGAAATTCTTTCAGTTAGGCAACTCCACCATATTTAATAGATTCCTATGTGTGGCATGGCATAGTTCATCTGATTGTATTTTTGAATATAATGAATCATTTCTATGTGTCTCAAAAGTATTCATGATTATATATCTCAGTACTCTTTAAAAGTCATCTACAGCTTTGGTAACGACCAATGCACGGTTAAGGACAAGTCTGTTGTCGCAATTTTAACCATAATGATTCTATGATTTCTTCGACTGTAGGTGAAATCAGGGAAGAAGTTATCAAATTTATGGTTACCCCAATACAGCGGTTATTTAAAGTGGTTGAACTTGATATACAAGGAGGACGATGTGAGTAACTTGGCATTATTTGTAGCCATAGCTATACATTACCCAGCAAAACTCACACGTAAAGATGATCTACTAATCTGAATTAAACAAATACAGGCCTTTAACACACATTTGCACTGTATAATATTAATAATAGCTCTACGTGATCCTCGGCACTGACATCATGATCTTGGAGAGGACGAAGCAAATCATTTATTAGCTCATTCAACCTTATCTGAGCGTATCACCTTCTGGCGTCCCTAAATAAGGCCAACGTAATTAAAACGCCACAATTTCTTGATTCTCTCCTCGATGATACGATGAGAAACACTTTTAGGCAAACCTTCACCTACCTGATGTAGCTGGCCAATAGACTCAGGGGAAGAAGGCTGATGTGCAGTTGAAGGGCCATGAACCACCAAGGCTTCCCCGCCTCTGGCCACTATAACATCCCACCATAGAAACCGGAGTCATCCAGGATAATCCTAAAATTTCATTGGTCTTGTTGGCAGGAGTGGCGGTGTTTTTTAAGGTGGCGGTAACACAATTTTTGGCTTCATCAGCGGCCTCCAACTCGTCTGAAATAACAGGAAACATTATTTTTGAAAATCTTGTCCCTCCTCTCTAAAAATATTTAAACAATCTATAAGTCAAACAAGTAATCATGTTAGCTTCTAAAACACTTTCCTAAAACAAAACTGCCAATAAAATGTAATTTTATGCTCTTGTGTGATGCTTGCTACCACAATAGACCCAGCAGTCACTCTAACTACTAGATTTTTTTCTATACTTTTTAAAAACTTGTTTATTTCACAAAATGCTCAGGTATTCTATTATATTCATCCAGGATTCAATTAAATTTTTAGCGGTTCAATTTGACAAGTGCTTTGATAAATTATTATTTTATTCAAGAGGTTTAGCTAACATTTTTACCATAATATATTTTTTTCACTAAAGTAATAAAAAATGCCTTCACCTATGGAGGCGTCTATCCGATCTAGGGCCGAGAAAATGTCCCCGATTAACGCTTGTTGCGTTATTGTCAGCGGTGGTTGTGGTGTTGGCAAATCTTCCGGAATATTTTGCCAGATCATAGGTGTCACGGATATAGGGGACATCCCATTACTCTTCCAGACATCTGAAACAAAAATAGAAATATGTTATCGCCTTTTAGTGTAAATGAGACAAAATATTATACACAGTACCTACGATATCAAAGGTCAAACTCATTTTCATAATAATACCCTTGGGTACCTAATGCTTCTAAGACTCAAACTTGGGTCACCTATTCCCATAAACAGGCATGCTACCAATTGAGCTAAGGTGTAACACAATAATATCTATAAATGCCTCACAATATCAATAATGCTGAAGTGTCAGATTATAAATGTCTCGTTATATCAATAATACTGAGGTGTGAGAATATAAGTACCATAAACATTAAGTGGACAAATTTTCTAACATCCAATATAACCAACTGGTTTACCTTTTGAATTGATGGCAGTCCATGCTTCTATTTCCTTTGGTGCTGTGAATATTCCATTCTCATCCCACAAGCTCAAGAGTAATTTTGTATCTTCAAATGTGTCTCCAAACAAAGACTGTTGAGCATCCACTCTTTCTACGGCATTGGACAGCAGAGGGATAGTGCCAAAATCAAACGGAGCATAACCTGAAATAAATAAAATAATAAAAATTCACAACCTAATATATATAAATGTAACAAAAATAACAATTCACAATTTATCATGTATGGATAATAGTTCACAATTTAGCATTATTGTCAAATGTAATTACCTGAGACACCTGTATAATTTGGTACTTCGTTGTAAATCCCGTTCAAGTTGTCCATCTCTGATCTTCACGTGTTTCACGTTCTCTACTAAGCAAAAGACATTTCAAGAATGAATAAGCGCGCTAATGTCTCCGTTTATTTATAGGATAAGGAACGGTTAATATGACGTTATTGGTCGAGTCAGACGTGTTTCGTTTGTCGAAGGTCCCCATCAATCTGGCACCGGTAGAGAGGGGGTTTACCGTCTAGATTGCGACATCAAAGAGAAGGGATGACGTCGCCAGGGATAACATACCCGAAACGCAAAACGTATCGCATCAAGATGAACTGAAACTAAGTCAAGTTGTGTTAGCTGGTCGACATATCTACATCCAGGTGACCCGAAAGTCGGTCACGGTGTCAAAGGTCATTTTTTTCTGGCTGGTAGACCTATATATTGTCGCCATACCGTTTTTTGTATGCCTTCTATATTCAAAGTACAGTTAATTTGCATGAATGTTTGCAGTATCAGGAAAAAAAATCCATCAATGAGTTGCACTAGTACTTTTAAGTTGTGTCATAACATTTTGTATCTTTCTTACTATTTTTTTTTTTTTACTTTAATGAAATAATTATATAAATTTAAATAGACCGCATCTGTGGCCTGGTGAACAGAGTTGCTGGCTACAGATCCAGAGATCACATGTTCGATTCCCAGCGCTTCCAGATTTGATCTGTGAGGCAGAGGGTCTGAAACGGAGTCAAAGCCTCGTGAGGACAAATTAGGAGCTACTTGATAAAGAAGTATCAACTCTGGTTTAAAAAACTGGGAGTTTGTTGTGCTGACCACATAACACTATTCATCCACAAATGTTGGTACTAGCATCGCTAATGGCGGCGGCCACTGGGTTAGTACAGCTCACTTGTGATCTCACACCATAGATTTTTATTTTATGTGAAAAAAAACATATTTGTTCAATTGAAAACTAGAATTTTAATTAACTTTCCATTTCAGGATATATAAACTCAAGTAAAGGACTAGAGTTTAAATTAACTATAATTTAAACTCTAAACAAACCGAATAAATAGTTTTATTAAAACTAATTATTGAGGGCGTAATGAGGTGGACTGGATAAAACTATCTCAAGTTAGGGAAAGGTGGAGTAGTTTCGTAAGTGCGGCAATGAACTTTCAAGTTCCTAATGCCATATATATAGTAATTGTATTTATATAGATGAACCAAATACAAATGAGACAATTACCACCTGGGAGCACATATGTAATAAACCTCGATTAACTTATAGTTCATTCGAGTTTTCCCTGCGTGAAAGTTGAATTTTCAATCCCAAATTAATTATTAGTGTTTCAAACACATCACTAATTGTTTCAAACAAGGCCCAAACAACAAAGGAAATTAATTTAAAGGTCAAATATGTTTTATTGTTGGCTACCACCCAAACATTATTTCATGACCCATACACACGGGTAATATTTTGTAATAATGATGACGGGGAGATCGGGGTTCAAATCCCGGTTGAGTCTATTGAGGGTGGTTTTTCCTAAATGATTTCCCAATTTCCTTCCAGACAAACTTAAATTCATTACTTCTAAAATGCTTCCTTCCTCATCTTTACCCCGTTAGAGTAATTATAATAGATGCGTATAACCTAAATAGGTAGTGAGAAGCTGTAATAAAAAGGTAAATAAAAAAAGAACCTATTTCAGTAGTATCAACTTGTACTGAAATTGTGTGGGACTTTCATTAAATAACCCAGAAAAGTAGGTAGCTACCACGATCTATTTACGATACACATTCACAAGGAATATATTTTCATCTTTGTTTAGAGAATAGTAACTGTAAAATTCTATTAAGAAAATAATGTATGTATATAATTAAAAGTTTATTGCAAATTTTGAAATATTTTTACACATTTTTTTTTATGGTTTACTAGAATCTATTTATGTTCATAGCTATGACCAGCACTACTGAAAAAAATATGGACAGGTTTTCATGAAAACTATTGGTTTTGTTAATAGTTTTCATTATAATTGGTTGTATACACAATAATTGTTGGATTGTACTAAATTCAGCACCAAAGTAAGTAAGGAAACATCATGGGACATTTAACATGATCAACGCAAATCTAATTTAGAAACAAGCTGTCATAAATTGTAGCTCAAATGCATAAACGAGAGGATTCTCCCGCCAAACCAAATTTTACACAAGAGCGGACGTAGTGTACAAGGGAGAGAGCGATACAAGCGGGAGTTGGGGAGTATGGTTTGAATCTGGACTCTTCCCCTAACCCAAAGTGGTTAAGTCGAACAAAGCTTGTTGTCCCAATCCTTGCTAATATGATACGTTCGTGTTTGTCAAACGTCACACAAACACCTGGCACCCAGCAAACCTTATTTTTCAGCTCGAAGCCAACTCCCCCTACCCGCTCCCCAGTCATACCTTCCAAGCGCACACGATATCTATAGCTTATAACCCCCCTCCCACACCCTCCATTATCCTTTCAATCTCCCATCAAAGCATCTATCAAGCAAAGCAACTCTCATTCTGTCCAAAGTATAATCTTTTGACATTTCACACATTTCATCAGGGTCGGATACATACAATCTTCCGCCCAGGTCAGAGGGTCTAAATACAGCAACTCAATAAAATAACAAAGATATTATATAATTATATATATATCATTATAATTTATACTTATTACATACTTTAGTTTCTTCTGGTTGTGGGGTTAGAAGGGGGGGTGGAGAAAGGGGAGGCTGATCTTATTTAAACGCGCACTTTCTGAATACAAAATAATTGGCTAGCAAATTAACTTAATTCCAAGACATTCACAACACCCAGACTCCAGGCTGTAGTACCAGCTAACAAAAAATTAATTTATAAACCTACAGGGAATCGAAACTAGTACCCTAAGATCATTGGGCGGACACGCTACAGGCTGCAGTTAAGCTGTTGGACCTCATTTTTAGTTGTTTAGTTATAAAAGGGTAACTGGATGATTTTAGAATGTTTTATACAAAAACAACCATCTGCCATACTGTTAATATTGATTCTGTCATTCGACATTAACATTATAATGGGATCGATAAAATTACATATGGAAGAGGTTTGTGAGGCAGCTACTAAGCGGTTGCACCACCAATCAAAACAGCAAAAGAGCTTGCATCTGAAATCTCCTGACAGTTCGACACTAGCCTATTCTGGAGCATGTTTACGGCCTGATTATCATAGGAAGCCCGTTATATGAAAACTGTAAGCTCATGTTGCTATGATGGCGGGGAAAAGAATGAATTTTCATTACTATACCATTTAATTAGTTATATAAAGATAATGTACACGATTATCAATAAATAAATAGGCCTACCATTGGAAGCCGTTAATCAATTTTTATATGGAATTTGTAGTAGTAAGTCTTATTTGATATATAGTTATAATGCCAAATTTAAGCGACTCTCTATCAATATTGGTGGTCGACGTGGGATTCCCATGAAATCAAAGTTTATACGTGTGTGCATGTGCTTGTGTATAGATTATAGGGGCGCTAGCATTGTTTTATGAGAAACACGTGAATTTATCACGTTAAAATTGTAGTTGTTAGTCCTGCTAAAGTGGTGAAGCATTGATCTAAGGGATGGTTTTATGGTTTATTTTTATCTATGATTGAGGTAAGATAATTGAAGGCACCAAACACTACAAAGAAAATATCTTTAAACTGTAGTATTTCTGATATAAATGGCAGCGCAGCAACTTCCAACACCGCGAAAACAATCCTTTATTATCTTAAAAGAATATGTTATGACCTATTAAAAGATTTTTTTTAAGAGAGCTATTTATAAACTCAAATTTTCATAAGAAGAACCTTTAAGGTGAGACGGAAGAGGACGCTAAAAAACCCCAGTGTGTTTGCAGTTTTTATGGCAAAAAGTTTTTTTATAAAATAAATAAAATATTGCTCCTGTACAAAGAGAGCAGTGACTACAGCGTCAATTGTGATGGAGCCAGAATCAGCTGTTGTGTCTCATATTTACAATATGAAACCTAAGTTTTATGATAAAGTTAAGTCAGTTTGTGATCATTCAGCTAAAAATAGTGTTTCTATTTCTGACGAGATGTATCATAAAATTGTGAGTGTGGTTAATGATGCGAAAAGTGCAGTGCAGAAGGAAAACCGTTATTATTGGATTTTAAAAGGGTATGACGAAATGTTTGTTCAAGAGAAAATAAAGTTAATATTTCCTGTAAAAGACGGCGACTGTGCAGTAAAATGTTAGGTGCCCAATAGTGAATTATTATATGTGTTTAACGAGGCTCACTTGTCCATTGAGCATGGTGGACAATTCCGCATGATTACCAAACGTGCCATTCGTTTCAAAAATATTACACGTCATGAGATATAACCGTTGAGTGTATATATACTACTAGAGGNGATATAACTTTACACTCAGCTTTGTGAGTCATGCTATAAAAGCAGAAAGGTGTAATGAAAGATATTATTGTGAAACTATTAATTTTATCTGAATTTAACTCACGATGTCAGGTTAATTTATTTGATTTTCAGCCCCCCTAAAAGACCCCCTCCTCCCATGAGGAATGTTAATAAACTAGCTAAATACTCGTGAAAAGTAAGCCTGGCGTATGGGTACAGCGCGCTAGTAGTTAGCCCGGCGTATGGATACAGCGCCCTGATTGGTTGAATTTGATCACGTGACCACGCCTCCTCGCTTTCTAATTGGTTGTTGGTTTTACCCTCCCCTCTCGCCATCCACCCCTCCTCCTGATCCCCTTTCCAGATATGTTGGTTCTTGTTACAAAGATGTTGGTACTTGTATTTTCTTGTTTTATATGTTCACTTTTTTCCCGGTGACGTAATCATTGCGTGTTATGTCGCAACACTCACCTCCCTGGATTTTCCCTGGTGACTCATACCTGGTGCCAGTATATTTCCGTCTGACCAGAATTTCCCCTCTGGTTATTTCCATGACGACATGGGTTTAACGACCTGTTGTCTTTCTTCATTGTCACAAAGGTTTATTTATGGTATTCTACGTGCCAATGGGTTTTCCCTGATGACTGGCGCAATTTTGGTGGCTGGACAAGACAGGAATAAATCGTAACCTTGAATAATATCGCAACCCTTCTCAGGCAATGGGGTTTCCTTGATGACTGGCACCAGTATGGCGGCTTGACAAGACAAGCCTCCTCGATCTGTGTGACGTAATCATTGCGTGTGATGTCGCAACACTTCCCCCTGGGTTTTCCCGATGACTCATAACTGGCGCCAGTTTGGTGGCTCGACAAGACAAGTAGAGACAGGAATAGATCGTGACCTTGAAACAGTGAGCTAGTATACGAGGTCATTGACTCTGGCAACTCTTTACCCCCTCTCCCCCTTCTATGTAACAATGGGTTTTCCCAGTGACACATAACTGGCGCCAGTTTGGCAGTTCGACAAGACAAGTCTGGACAAGAATAGATCATGACCTTGAATTATGTCACAATGTGTTTTCCCTGATGACAGGCGCCAGCTTGGTGGGTCGACAAGACAGGAATAGATCGTGACCTTGAAACCGTAAGCTAGATCATTGACTCTGGCAACCCTCCCCTCAGCAATGGGTTTTTTCCCGGTGATGTCTCAACTAGTCATCGCAATGTCGCAACCCCCTATGTGGTAATGGGTTTTTCCCGGTGATGTCGCAAAAAGAGAACATTAACACAGTTCTAATTATGCGCAATCAGGGTTCTCGGAATCCTCAGTTAGGGGCCTCTACCCCCACCACAAAAGTCTGCAAAAATTAGTTGCTTGGTATCGTCTGTTGACATGCGTGGATGTAGGTATCCGTCATGGACCGGAGGAGTAAGGTAGAAATGTTCCATCGTTTACGTGGAGTGCGGGAGAGTAGAAAACCACCCCTAGTTCACCCAAGCGAGATTCTAACCCACGACCTTCCCCTTCCATAACTATTTGAGTGACACGTACCCTTTTAGGCAAAACGTGCGGTAAGGATGACTAAGAAAATGTTCCGGAGGGAGAAATACCTACAGTTTACACCTCTGGGGATTCTATTCCCGCCCCGCCAGAATTAGATGAGTCCGACCATTAGACGGCGTGCACACCGGGATTTGGACCTCGATATCTTTAGCACGGCTAATGTCTATTAGTACGGTCGTACTTACTGAACGCCCACAATTTTCGAAGGGGCTTGTATGCGGATAACTCAGAGAAAAAACAAGATCGAAAATATCAATAACTAGATTTATTCCCACTGCATACCAACGAGATTCTAACCAAATCCTAGAGATGAACATGACAGCTTAGCACTGTCTCAATGAACTATAGTCCCATTTTTAAAGAAAGAATTAGAAAAGCTCCTATCTAATTTCACGTATTCATACGTTAAGACAAGTGATCTGCAGCAACCTATTAATACCTATAAAATATCACCAATACTGTAGTCTTATTTTATAAATATTGGCTGAAAAAGGTTTGTATTTTCTAAACGTTTCTTTGTATAAAAATGGAATCTACATATAAAGTTTTTTTTTACTACCGGTTCGGTTCGGGTTGTAATACGCTTAAGTACTATTTACGCTAATGGACTAGGTATTGGGAAGTTTAGACCCGCATTTACGTGGGTTAGGGAGAATGGCAAAATCAGCCCAGTTCACCTGTCCAAGATCTCCCCCGTCCTCAGCAGTCTAGCTCAACAAGAATATGGCGCGTTAGCCAGCTGCGTCACCGAGGCGGGTTTCGATGACTCTGCACTCTTTTTAGAGAGTTAACAACTTTTACGAGGCTGGCTCTTCTCTATGTATACACTTCAACCAAACCAAATATTACAACAGATTGAAAGAAGAAGCACGGTTTAAGGTAAAATGTCACACAACCACACCCACGCAAACTCGACACATTTTAGCACCGCGTCTTACTACCTTGTTCGAGTTATATGCTAAAGTACTAATTACGCTAACGGGTTGATAATTGGGAGGTTTGAGATCGCATTTGCGAAGAGGGCGAGTGGAAAACACCCCTAGGTTACCCGACAAAGATTCGAACCTTGAACTCCTTAAGTACTAATTACGCTAACGGCCTGATAATTGGTAAGTTTGAATTTCGACGCTGATGAAGGAATCTATAATATTGAGTACTATGGCGTGGATTTGTTTAGTTTACCCTGAATATTTATAAAAACTTATATTGTCCGTTTGCACACACACACACACACACACACACACAGCCTCATATCGTTCTACATGTCTAATATTTAACACAAGAAAGACACAAAAAATGGCGCACAAGTTATTAATAGATCACACGAAATTGACATATTTTAGCAACGCGTCTTGCTAACCGTTCGGGTTATGCGCTCAAGTAATAATTACGCTAAAGGATTAGGAATAGGGAAATTTGAACCAATATTTGCGTAGCGTGAGAGTGAAAAACTACCCTATAGGTCTATGACAGCACTCTCTCAGTATACTAAACTGCAGAGGGTTCGAATCCTGGTCCACTGGCTGCCACCTTCTTTGGTCAGTTAGGGGTCTCGAGCACAAAGGATTATATTTTACATAGGTCTGGTAACAACATAATTACTTTTATTTTGAAAAAATGAAAATTACTTTAAGAGGGGTAAAGACAAGGAAGTGAACCGGTATTTGCATCTAGAGCGAGACCGGGAATCACCTTACTGAAATCCGATCTCCCGGCGAAACATAATGGCATAGAGATAATATCGTGTTTCGAACCCCTGACATGTGTATCTACCGTCATAATCATACTAGCTGTTATGCATAGAGGGCCTGATGCTTTAGATAGCGTTTTGTTGTGAATTTACATTCTACCTCCATGACAATTCTGTACACTTCAGTTCTATCACCTAGTCTTTAAAAGTGTTCGTTAAGCGGAGGTTTGGATCTCTGCTAATTAGTATCCACTTATATCCTTGCAATATATAGGACAGCCAGGGACGTAGTACGGTTCAAGGAGTAAAAAAAATTACTGTCACCTCTCTGGCAAGTGTGACAATGCAACAATGCTGCTACCCACAGCTCATCGCACAATCAACAACGTGGTTACTCCTCCAACTCATGTCCAGATAGGCCAACAACATATGGCCACTCCTCTGAGCAGTCCATCCAATTTTCAGAAAGTGTCTCACATTATTCTGAATAAGGAGTTATGTAATTAAATAGTTAACAACTAAAGGTTTATTAATAACTATAATAAACTGTACGTACCTTAAAGTGCCCATGGATTTTTTTTCAGGGCGTATGCTCTGGTTAAGCTTAGTATTTATTCCTTCTATTTCGTCAATGATAAGTTGTAACAATTGGTCGAAAGATTTCACACTCATTTTTGTGTAGTTGAAAAACTTATCGTCGTGTTTGCGTAAATCATAGTAAAGCAGAATGAACGCAACTTGTAGGACGTTCCAAGAACATAAGCTGTATCCAATGTCATCGTTTTTGTTTTTTGCAACGATGAACATGATGGGATTGTGGAGTTGTAATATATTTAACCTGTAAATTTCGCTATTGATAAGAATTCTTGCCGCGACTAATTGCATGTGCAAAATCACGAGTTAATAAAATGCATGTGGTTAGCCGCGCGCGACTAGTTACGCCATTGAATTAAGTTATCAGCCTTAGAAGGATGATATAACGCTTTGAGATGTCTATCTCATTTTCAGAAATGTGTACTTTAAGTCCTTCTTCCTGTTTAATCCAACAGAGTGCGTACTTGCCGTTTCTCTCTATTTTTCGTTTCTTCACTATGCCTACCAACAAACAGGTATGTTGAAACTTACCCCTGCTAGAGGGGTAAACTCATGTATCCAGTTATTATAAGCAGTCTGTTTTCAATTAATCGTTGTAGTATGAGAATTGCCTATTTATGAAAATAAAAACCAATTATAAGTATGTTTATATTAGTTCTTATAGAAACTTTTTAAACTTATCATAATAACTTGCACTTTATTTACTGACTAATGACATCAGAACATGAATTACCAACTAACTTAACTATATAATCACAACAACGAGGCCCCTGCTGCCATGTCATCACTGCTAAAGAGAAGTCTCAAATTCCTTAGTGATAATTTTATCAAAGGTGTCAGGAATCGAACCAAGTACCCTTATCACAGAAAGCAGACCAAATAAGATAAGGTGTTGAACCTTAAAAGGTCTAAATTTAGATTATTTTCACATACTCCAATCTACAGATACGATTAAATTAGAGATGAGTATAAAATTATTTATAGAAAGTTACTTTGGTAAATATATTTTTAATATAGCCTAAAACCAATTTTAAGGGTCTAGATATGATAATTTCATATACAACTATTAATGTAGATGACATTTTTCAGTGATAGTGAATTGGAGATTAAGATCTTGTTCAGATTCAATATAGACGAGGGTTTATTCCTAACTTAAGATTAAATTATTAAATGTCCCTAGTTTTAAACGTATCCACTAAAAAAAATTATCAACAATAAGCATTCTCGAGCTTAGTCGTATATTGCTACCCAGTGGCCAGGATCCGTGCTCAGTTGATTTTCTAGAAACAAGTATTTCATTTTTTTAATTAATTTTTGAAATAAACATATTATTCTTGAATTTACATCATAAAGTTGGTCAAGCAAGGCGATATATTTTTCAGTCGTCTTTTTTCGATGTTTTATAGTAGCGGTCTACACATTTTCTATATTGTTGTCCAAATTTGACTTTATTTTGAATTTACATTATGTGAACGTGCATTTGATGTATTTATTTCTATTAACTATATCAAGGGTCGGGAACGGGTGGCTCCTAGCAAAAAAAAAATTGAGGCTCTTTTGATGAAATGTTGTTCTGTACATTTATAAATATTGTTTTCATAAAAACAATAAAAGTGGTAAAGATATTTTATAAAGTTTCCTAAAATGTATGTGGAACAGACATGTTGACATCAATGGTATATTATACATTGAGACAACTGGAGCATTCTTTATTATTGAAAAAACCGACGTAATGTTAAAGTGTTCACTACGAACCATTCTTTATCAATCAATCATTCCAATGTAATGAGTATCAAGAAGCTTTGATCGCAAAATACCAGAGCTGGAAAATGTTATGAACATGGTTGTTCCAATCCGTAGGTTATTCTCTCCTAAAAATAGCGTTAAATAACAATCTATATTTTCTGCACTGCTACAAGAAATGAATGGTAAATAAACGAATTTGCGTACATTTACAACCGTTTGATGGTTGCCGAGAGATGTATTAAAACGATTCTCATAGTGTTTGGATGAAATAGTTATTTTCTTAGCCACCAAGGATTAGAGCATAGAAAACACTCAATGTTTCACTAATTCCTAAAGGTTTCAAAAGCTTTCATCTTTTACTTGATTTGACCGGCCATTTTAAGATGCTAGTATTAAATATAAAGATGAAAGGAAAATGAAATAGTGACCAAACCTTATTGGGAGAATCGCTTATTAAAAAAAAAAAATTGAATGGTTTTCTAAAGATGTTTTCACATATGAATTTGTATATTTTGAAAATGTGAAAAATGTGAGATAAAAATAAAGTACTGAAGCTGAAATAACAAACTGTAAAGTGACATGTGATATTATCACCAACATTTTAAATGCCATATGATGTAGGTATTAAGATATCAAAGCTTCAGAAATGATTAGACGTTGACATTTCTTATTTTACCTATAAGAGTGAAATTTGAAATTTTTGGATGTCAAAGCATTTCTTGGAATACAGATAACTGAACTAGAATTTAAAACTTTAGGAAAATAAAAGTAAACGTCATGCCAAACAATAAAAAATGGTTACGCAAGTAGAAACGAACCTTATATATTTATGGGAGATTACGTCACAACATATTAAATTATTTAAACTGGAACTCTTTACCTGTTATAGGCACATACCCAAATGTTTGTATTTTGACGAATGAGCTTTTTGGCTCAAAATATAGACGTGAACAATTTTTATCTACTATGCATTAGCTTACACTAAAAATAAGTCTCGTATCAGGAGGCTAACAAATTAAAGTTTTAAAGCCTGTGAATAGTTAAAAATAAAAATATATATACTCACTGAAGAAATGTAAGTTCAAGAGTCACACTAATTGTCTATACATAATTATTGTATTTCTGTAATTTAATATGTTAATAAATATTGCTACTTTTCAAATATAAGATTTTGTATATCATATGAACATTTAAAAGTGGATCCTAACATTTTATTTCTTGACAATTTAGCTACTTGATAAATAAAGGTTCCCGACCTCTTATATATATATATAATTTAATAGAGCTGTATGGACTAATATAATATATAGTATAGAGTATATATAATATAGACTGGTTTCAAGTTCCCGGCGCTGCACGAAAAAGTATTAAAGATTTAAATTTCTTCTTGGTGGTAAATTCCGATAGAAAACAGATCACTACTTAACTAAATAGCACATAGTGATGGTGAATATACCACACGACTTAAGCCTCAGGCTGTTAAAAAGATTAAAAATACAGATTTGCATCCTAACATTTAATTTAATTTGTGTGTAAATGCTCATATTTCTATGTCTACATAATTTTTAAGCTACCCACACGGGTAGTAACGCAGTCTAAGGCGTTAAGCTCGCAATGTGTAGTGTTATTTTCAATTCGTCTCACTACCCATCGATATTACACGCATATTAACTAATTACGCTGTGTTAGTGACATAAAAGGTTAAATTTTAGATAATGTGTACCCACATTTGTGTGGATGGAGAGTGAAACCCCATTAAGGACAAACCACCCTCAGTGGACCCGACAAAGATTTGAACCTCAATGTCCCCGCCATCGGCGGTCCAGTTTATTGCGAGACCACTCAACCAAACAGGCAGGCCAATTATACTGTATAATGGGTCTATATACATATATTTATATAGGCCTATACATGGGCACATATACATATTTTATATAAAAGTATTTATATATTCCCGATGTGCACTTCTACCTGTAAGTAGCTATATACCAAGTTTTCTATTTTTATGTTATTGGTTTTTAAGTTATCCACATCAATGATCACGTGTAGTGAAAACGTCAGTCTCGCAATATTTGTAAAAATCACAATATGGGTCTAGCCTAAGTACAGTAACCCCATGGCTTCTTTGGTGCTGACTGACAGCTAAAAGCTTTGAAAAGTGACCAGACCTAGTTATGTATCCCTACGCCCAACAATATGATCTGCAAAATCATGTGTTTAGCAGCTGTCAGTCAGCACCAAAGAAGCCATGGAGCTCCTGTACGTAGGCCAATACCAAGTTTCCGCTTTATATGTTTCTTAGCTTGTTAGCTACCCGAATCGGTGGTTACGTGTTATATTACGTCAGTCTTTCAAAAAAAAAA
>CABFOV010003495.1:23740-54312 GCA_902141375.1 Timema poppense
TATATATATATATATTTTATAAAGTCCGACCAGTCAATCTGGCATCAACGCCCGTCCTCTGTAGGTTAGATGTTGCAACAGTGGAACGCCACCGCCCACTGCCCTCCCGTCTGAGCGAGGCCCCTCCCCTAACACTACACTCGTCCAACCAGTAGAGAACAGAGGAGACTCCTCCCCTCCCCTGTCTGGCTATTCGAGGTGAGATTTTAAAAATGGTGAAGATATGTATGTATATATATAATATCTAGTGAAAACAGTGTTATTATCGTACGGACAAGTAAAAGAAGCATTAAGATCTCACGTCTCGAAGAGGGGTGGCCCGCCACCCGCCACACTCTTGGCGACGTTCGTGGAGAAGGGTATCAGAGACATGTATACGGAGGTCGCGACATGTACGTGTGAGTCAAGGGTGAAGCTTATGCGGTACATGTACTCGATTCTGTATGATCTCGGGACGGGAAATTTAAAAAATGGTGATAATATATATATATATATATAATATCATAAGTTTCATTTAAACAAAATTCTTAAGGTGCAATGGGTGACCTGGTGGTCTAGGGGTAAGGTGTCAGACTTCTGTGCTGGCGGCCGGGGTTCAATCCCAGGTCCCGGCACAGATTTATCTGATTACCAAACCCTTCCTTCACCTCTGACAAGACATCTTGTGAATGTGTGGAATGGCAGGCCTCCACCGTGGTTCGGATTCCACGTTAAACTGTAGGTCCTCCAATTCATCTCACAATCACCCTACCATTACGCATTAGCGTAAGTGCGTATAACCCGAACGGGTAGTAAGACGCGGTGCTAATAATAATAATAATAATCTTAAGGTGCACTCTCTTAAGATGTATCTTAAGTGCGTGTATAAAATTAAATATGCCTTGGTTTATTGGTTTTAAAGTTACCCGTGGCAGTGATCAAACAGTTTAAGGCTCGTAGTCTATGATTAAAGAAAAAGACCAAAGTGCAAATCCTGAGGTTTCACTAAGTACCAATGCATTTACTAGTTCTCAGGTTTCTTTGAGTACTTATTCAATATTTTAATTTTTAGATTTTTTTCATCCATCAACTGGTCGAGACTTCAAATATGTAATACGTAGAAGTAAAAAAAATCACGCATAAACTCCATACCCTTAGGCTTCTTTAAGTACATAAATATAGGCCGAATTTAAATCTTTTTATTTTTCTGGCTTTTGAGTAGTCCGAAACAGTGGTTAAGTGATTAAAAAAACTTCAAGCTTGCAAAAGTAAAATAAAAGTGATAGTTTCGTATTTATCAAAATAGGTATGCAAAGTGTTATATTTCTAATATTCTTAGTGTTGCCAACCTGAACTGATAGTGAGGGGTTCTATTGAGTATTTTCAAGCAAATTGTGATGTTTTATCCTCTCTACAGGCACATGCTGGTGAGTTTGCTTAAAATCTTCCCTCGTCGTTTTATTCTTTTACGTGTACGAATAAATTGGAATAAAACATTTAATTTAGATTAAGTTGTTGTTATTTTCAATAAAGACCATTCTTCCACCTACGCCACTGTCTTGGATTAGCTATTACGTAAGAATATAAATTTTTTAAATCAAATTAGATAGTTTAGTGTAAAATGTAATTTGAAAAGTAAACAAGTTTGTAATAATTTTATCGTGAACCATTTAAATAACAGCAATAATAATATATCTTATTTTTGAACAAATACACTATCATCATTCCTATTGTATGTTATAATTTCCGAGAGATTTAGTTAAATTGTTATGTAATTAAAAAAACTAGTTTTATAAATGGCAACAGATTATATCGTAACTGCCAAATCAATTTTAATAAGAATGGGGACTTAAGTGGGAGAAACAGGTGAATATATACATGAACCTATTGATATTCCATTCCTGGTTGTTAGACAACAATAAAACTGCTAAAGAATCTCGCGGCTAAGCGCAAGGATTAATTAAAGAGCGGCCGCAAGAGCACTTAACGTGAGAAGGGGTGACTATGTAGTGGGGGGGTTGCCGGTATGGAACTCTCCCTCTCCTTCATTTCTTCATCTTCAAGGCGACCAGACCAAAAACCACGGAAACAAACCCGCCCGGCTGGCTATTATTAGCATACATTACAGGACCTGTTACAGTGTTGAAACAAGCCGAGTGGAAAATGAATAGACACACAAGTTGTGCAAGTTAATTCGAGAAGTAGCGGCTTCTTGTGTTGCAGTCTTAAAACATAATATTGGCTAAAGGCAGGGTGCGGGCTGTAAGTTGTATACAGGCTTCTAAAAGGGATTTTTTGTCCCTGCCAAAAAATTAGCTTTATTTTAAAATATTAATTTTTAAATTGAACTTAAATTAATATACTCAGCAAATCAATATTTTTATATTTTCTATGTAAATATGAATAACATGAACTTAGCATGATTTTTAAATTGAACGTAATTAATTCATTTATTGAACACAGCGTGATTTTTCAATTTTTATGACAAATTATATAATTTAATGAAGAAATTAAATTAATAGTCTACATTTTAATTTTTGGAACCACTATTCTAGGTTGTCGGTTTGTAGTTTATTGATAATAGTCTAAAAGAAAGCCTACATACAACTACAAGTAATTGATGCACATTTAATTAATTATATTAAAACTACATAACTATGAGTCGTGCAGTGAGTGTCAGTAGCAATTTGGTAATTTCAATTTCTACAAACAATTTAAATAAAGAGCAAAACAAAAATATTTGAGGAATGACCCATGGATTTAAAATGAAACTATCTCCGTTGTATTCTCTCAAACAACCTTTCTTTATATAAACATCCATCTGATGTACTTAAGGCGATTGGCCCTTTGCATTTGGCGCGGAAATGCAGAGTCATGGGAACAAACGGTCATATTCAAGAATTTTTATTGTTTTGCAATTTTCTTTTCGGAAACGACTTGTTCAAGAATAGAAGCATCTTGATTAAGTTATACTTTTTATATACACACCTCCTTTATAATTTTTACAGTGATAAAATATCAATAAAATTGACATTTTTCAATAGAAAACTGCCAGCTTCATAACAAAAAATAAGAAAATGTAACGATTAATAAACAACGACACATTATCTTGGAAGGGGTGTTGAAAATATTAGCATAAAAATTTAACTATTTTTCGGGAAAACTGATATTTCCAAACGTAAGATTTTTCCGCAAGATCTGTCCGATAGCTAGCACCATCTACACTTTCCGTGATCCATCTGTTCTTGTTGGCGCGGAAGGATACTTTGGTCGGTTGTGAAGCCACGCCATACCTTCCACCCTCCCGCCCACCATCCTATAAAATAGGTTATAGACTTGCACTCGACAGGGCCAAGGGCCTTAATGTTAGCTTTCAGGGCTAATGCTACTCTCAGCACTGATGTCTCATCAACGCACAGGAGTACCGTGTCCGGCGGAAGCAGCGAGGACCACGCCTCTCTCGAAGGGGCGACGGCTGCCGGTCGTAGCCTTGCTGCTGATCCTGGTGGAGGCTGGTTCGCATCCTCGCGGGGGACAGTGCGATCAATCCGTGCCTCCAAGTTTCTTAACCTCTCCTCTATGGTAACGGTCTGCGTCAGTTCTTGTATCGCCTGCATTAGTTGCATGTGATTTTCTCTTGGCATGGTTGATTCTTCTGTGTCTCTTCTGAAATGGGCTACCTTCACAGGGCTGGTCACCGGACTATACGATCGTATGCGTGACGGTGTGATCGATGCCTCGCCCTGGGCGGTAAACGAAGGCAGTTAATGAGGGTGTCTTGATCCAGTCGCTGTTTTCATGCCTGGACGGGTGCTTGTTGCTGCAAGGCTAGGCTCCAAACTTGAAGGGCTCCCGGGCGCCGATATTGTCTTCCCTGACCTGAGATCTACGATTGATTCGTCGTCGGTGGTGTCTAGAAGTGTCTCCGAGTCAACGTTTTATTTTATGATGCTCGTGAGGGTTTCCTTGATGTTGCCAAGATGTTCGTGGTATGCTCGTCTTTCTTCTTTTAATTTGTCCCAACAGTGGCTAGCGTGCGACGTGTGTTGGTGGTTGTTGTTGGTTTCCTCCCTCATATCCGACCGGGTAGTAAGATGCGGTGCTAAATAAAAAAAATGTATTTATTAGTTTATCTTGTAACATTTGGAATAAACGTTACGAAACACCATTTGAAGGACTTCGTTGGGTTCCTGAATCATGGACCACGGACAATCTAACCGAGTCTGCTACTCGAAGTGACTGTGTTTTTGTGCAACAACAAAACCATACCGACGCGGCAGAAGATATTCGTAGACTAATGTGATTTCATGGAGTTCTTGTCTGTCAATAGTTCGGTTCAACAGCACGTGTCATGTTCTTCCCTCTCCCCCGCACCTCTGCCCTGTTCCTATTGGTCGCTAATTCCACGATCAAGAATTTATTACCTTTTATAGGCATGTTTGAGAGTAGTGTAGCTATCCATGATACTATATATTGGCTTGTTATTTGGTTGTAATTTTAATTTAAGCTGGGTCTAGACGGCTATGGAGGTCACTCTCTGAGTGATTATCGTCTTAGTCACGCTTCACGCTATTGCATTTAGGACTCTGTTAGCACACGATTATTATTATTATTATTATTATTTCTTAGTTGTGTTTCACGCTATTACAAGTAGGTTACAGCATGTGGTTATTATTATTATGTCTTATTTGCGCTGCACGCATGAACTTTAGGAGACTGTCCACTTATGGTCGTTATGACGTATTATTTGCTCATGATACACGTTAATGTTTTCCAAATTTCTGCTAGCCGCGTTTAACGCTGCAAATGTGCACTTGGCTCAATGTAGACACGACTTTGGCCTAATGGCAGATTGTGTACAATGTTTACTTTCTTCTGCTCAGAAGAGCTGTCTAATGTAGTTTAAACTTGTGAACAATAAAATTCGACGGTATCATTATTGATGTGTAAATAAAATTGTTAACAATAAGATTGGTTTTTCCTTTTTGGGTATGTCACTCATCTTCTTCCTAAAATACACTCAGTCTGTAAAGAAACTGTACAAGACACACGTCAAAGTAAAAGTCAAAATGACAAGATATTAAATAAAATGTGTACTGAATAATACTTAGGGTTTACTTTGACATCAAACCAACCGATCTGAGCACCACGCACCAGGGGCCCACACATAATTCTTCTTAGGGGAGGGAGGGGGTTCTAAAGTAAAGAAGTTACAGGTCAATACATTACTCGTATAGGAATCATACGGTGAACAAATTACAGATTACATAATGAGGCTATATTTTTATATACACAGACTGTATGTAGACATTGGGTTATTTTCAACCACTCCTTTAAGGTGATTTAACATTGATATATCATTGCTTTTTATTTAATATTTTATTTATAGGCTACTTCATGTTCGCCATGGGAGGGTCCGGACCCGCTGGACCCCCCTCGTGTGTGCGCCCCTGCCGCGCACATTGCACAACAAAAACGTTTGTTTCTTGTGTCTGGTCGGAGTGAAGTTCGGAGAGTAAAGTTCTCGGGATGCAGGATCCCGTTTCTTTACATAGGTTTGTTTCTACAACTTGAGTGATGTGCGGAGATAGGAGTGATGTGTGCGCTTCTCGGCATTCGCGTACCCTTACAAGCCCTCATCACTACTCACATTTGGAATTCTCAGCATTATTATATAGATTTAGTGTATAAATAGATGGGAAGTACAGTTCACCATTGGAAACAATTCAGAATAATTTAGTTTACTGAAATGAGCAGTTCATTTATCTAGATTAAATAGTTCGTGAAATTCATTGTTCGCGAACGATATAAATACAGCCTGGAGTTCAGTCGTTCGTGACCGACCTACATCTTTCAGTTTAGTCCCCCGCCAGTTCGCGAACTACCGCGTGTGAGTGAGTTATTATTTTCCCCTCACATCACTAGTTATAAAGTAAAGGTCTGCCGTCTGGGGAACGTTTCTAAAGTTTGTTTAAGTGTGCTAACGAATCAAGAACTTTTTATTTTTGTTAAAATAGCTGTGATAAGAGTTTTTTACTTAAGCAAAAAATAATTAGATAAAATTTTAAGAAAAACCTATTTTTAATCAGAAAAATAATACTTTAAAGTCAAATTATGTTAATTAAAACAGCACTAGCTGTTAGATTAATTATATATTTGTAGGGGGGGGGGGATAGAATATTTGTCTCACTAGTCTATATTCTAAGGACCACACGTGTCAATGATGTCATTATAGATTTTCAGACACACAAAAGACGACACGATAGAAAAATCGGAATTGCAATCGCACTAGGTGGAAGCAAATGCAACGTACTTTTTATTGCTAGAACATAAATTACAAAAACCTTGTTTTGAAGGATGGAGTTAGCGAGTCGCTAATTTTAAAATGTGTATATCGTACTGTGGGTTGGTATGTTACGGAACGGCGGTTGCTCGCAAACAGTTAACTGACCAGTGAGGCTTGAAATGATCAAAAATTGTGTTGTTGATATTTCTCTTCCGTCGTTTCAGATAATAAACTTTAATATCGAATCAGCTCAAAATACTTTTTATGTAACTTATGTTTACATTTCTTGTGGGTGTAACCTTTAAACTGCAAACACACGGATTATTAAAAAACTTTTAAATGTTTATGTATACTATATAAACGGTAAAGTTGTCAATATTGCACCGGCTCCTAAATCACCCCACTGTCTTTAAAAATGAACCAATACATTTGTGCTTTACTTAATGAATCGATATTGAACTACGCAACACTCCCATGATGCTATAGTAGTTTGGAGACTTTCCGTGTTGTCATTTGTGCTTCGTAAATGTTTAAAGAAAATAGGTAATTTGATGTAGTATTTTAATCATTTTCCTAAGGACCCAGGCGTCATATGAGACAATAATGTATCAACTGCTTTTATTAATATTGCTAGGCATATTTTAAGAAGCATTTAATGCAGTTAAATATTTGTTAGGTGATAGTTCATAAAATATACGCTGATTTTTAAAAAGTTTTCCCATTTAGGCTACTTTACCCTACGTGTTACGATGAGCACACATAACTGCTTTCAAGTGAACACATTAAAAGCCCGAATAATAGGTTAAATAAAAGAAAAAACGGATGATTAGTTTTAAAAATAAATTCAATGACAGAAGGACTATGCAATTATATTGTGTTTATATATAGTTTCTACAGTGGTAAATTACTGGTAATTAATTAAATACTCAAATATTTACATGAGTAAACTCTTCAGAAAAGTCAGAGTAAGGTCGCTTTGTGACAGTAACGTTTAGAAGAAGTTGCTACGGTTCTTTAAACTAAAACTTATTTCAAGATGGTGGATTTCAATCGCATACCCAACATCTCAAGCTCATTTAGGTAACTCCTCCATTTATTTGCGGTAAATGTAATTTTTATTTCACTACTGAAACCAGTTTGAACTTTGATGACCCCATTTCCTTAAATGGCTTTGCAATAAGAAATACGTATTGGTTCAAACAAATAGTAAGAATACTATGTTGCATTACAAGAAAAAAAAACAATCATTCAATAATAATATAACATATAACTAATTGTGTGAATGGAGTCCCCTCCTAGTCTCCCCCATCCTTCTCATATAAATAGTGCCTCTATTTTGAAAAGATGGGGGTGATAGATTGAACATAAAAATAAAGTCAAGACTTGTAGTCAAAACAACATTTAAGTATATATTTACGGGCTTTCTGATACTTGTGTTCAGACGTTGAAATTTTCATACACTATTATTATTATTTTTTATGTTAAACCACGTCTTACAACCCATTCGGGTTAAAAGTATACATAGGAATTACGCTAATAGGTTGGAGATTAGTAAGGTAGAATATGTAGGAGGTGTACCTAAATTTGCGTAGAAGTGGAGAGTAATTAAAGGGAAAACCACACCCAACTGGGTTTCGAACCCCAATATTCCCGTAATCGTCAATATAGTTTATTGCGAGAGTGACGTCTTAGATCGTGCGGTCATCGAAGCAATTTCGTTGTTATTTAAATTTAGGAATAGTTCCAAAAAGATTTGCATATTCAGTTCACATCGCTTTAGTGAGTTTTAACTTCTATGATTGCTATGAGAGACAGTAGTTTAACGTGGGATCCGAACTACGGGGGAGGCCTGGCATTCCCCACATTCACAAGATGTCTTGTCAGAGGTGTGAGAGACAGTTAATTAAGGTAAAGTTGTATGTAGTGTATTATTCAATTTTAATGAGTATGAAGGACCAATTTCGATAATTCAGGAATGTCAATGTTTATATAAATATCGTAACACTATCTCGAATCACTAATCACTTGTGCTTTCTATAGTTATATGAAACAACTTAAAGTATGTATTTCCGAATGTATACAAAAAATGGTTTAGCTTTATATTTTAGTCTAAATTAATTTAGGCTAAATGACTTTAGGTTAACTAACTAACTTTTGGGTAAATTAATTTTTAGAACATATGACTTTCTGAGAAGTTAACTTTTAGGCCAACTGACTTTTGGCGTTTAGTCAATGCTTTAGGTGAACTTAACGCCAACATTCTTTATTCAAAATTAATTTTACCCTAATGACGTTAGGCCTATTGCCGTGTCCCCGAGAACTGACACCTTACGGCGCGGCTGATGTACGCACATGTGTCGTATCGAACAAAGCACAGACAGCACGCACTGACACGTAGCAGAGGCTACACGACGAGGTGTTTATTTACCTTGGTGGGGGGTTCAAAATAAATGAGAAAAACATGACAAATTTTGATGTGTGAAACAATCAATTCCAGAAATATAATTTTCGAATAAATATTTTTTAGCACCACGTATTACTACCCATTCAGGTTATACGACTATGTTCTAATTACGCTAATTGGTAAGGAATGAGAAAGGTTGAAATGATAAGTGTACCCACATTTGCGTCGAGAGAGTGGGAAGCCATTTAGTAAAAATCATCCTAAGTACACCTAATCGGGATAGAACTCCAATCTCTCTGTCACCGGCAGTCTAGTTTATTGCGAGAGCGAAGCCTTAGAGCATGCTGCCACCGGAATGGGTAAAATATTTGATGTTTACCTTTAGATAAAGTAAAACATAGTATTAATTTGTATAACCATCCTTAGTCAAAATCTTGTTTGCGTTACCCTATGTTCAAACAGTAAACAACCTTAGTTTCCTCTGGTATATTTCTCCAAACATGAAAAAAAAATCAATCAGTTTTTAAACGTTTTTTAATTTTAGTGTTTTTAAGCTTTTTTATAAGCATCGCGTCTTACTACCCGTTCGGGTTATATGCTTTTAAAGCCAATAAAATATGAATTTTCAATATTGGTAAAGGAAACTACAATATTATTTTGATGAATACTAGTTTCGTCGACCCATGTGAAAATTGAAGATAAAGTAAAAATCCGCCATAAAACCATTGCTAAGCTATGGTTGTTGAAATCTGACACCATTTATCAACATGAATGAGCTAAACCGATAGCACTTGCAATCCAATGTTCTTACGAAGAACAGCACTGACACATAAAAGAGACTACACGGCGAGGTGTTAATTTACCTGGGGGGGATCAAAATAAATGAGAAAAACATGAATAATTTTGATGTGTGAGACAATACATTCCAAAAATATAATTTATATATAAATATGTTTTTTTAGCACCGCATCTAACTACCCATTCGGGTTATACGCCTATGTTCTAATTACGCTAGTGGGTAAGGAATGATAAAGGTTGAATATAGAAGATATACTTATTTAAGAGCATATTATTAATTATTTTATATATTAAATTCATTATTAGATTTGTAAAACAACAAATAAAGTCATGAGTGTGAATACAAAAGCAGTCGTGAGGCACAGGGCCGCCCTTGGAAGACGTTGTTGATCCCTGGGCAAACAAGAAAACAGCCTTACGAGAGTTTCGCAGGTTGAGTCCTTGGGTACTGGGGGACCACTAGTTGCAGTCCTCAGTGATAACAAACAGCACTTGCAAGTGAGACATGTTCTTTATAAAGACTACAAGCTGGAGAGAAAGTTTACAATGGTGGCGGTCTGAACACAATAGTTAAGGTAAGAGCGATCCCCCCACCCCTTTTTCAATTCACAAACCTTTTTTAGACAAGTAAGGGTATAATGTGCAGTCTGAGTATGCTTGTTTGGAGGGTTGGTTTATGAGAAGGGGGGTAGTTCCATTACCTGAGCCTAGTTTTGTGAAAACCGGCTGATTGACATCAGAACTGCTCTCTAGTAAAACAATTTTAAACTGAACTATTTAAAAAAAATAGCCACTTGATGCGGTGTTGTTACTTAGGGCTTCACGTAGCGATCACCGTGTTGAAGGACTCAATCTCTCTCTCTCTCTCTATATATATATATATATATATATATATATATCATTTTAACCTGTAGGCTGGTGTATTTTTTATCTGTGGCCTTGGTCAAACTTCAGGGTCCTCCAGCTCTCTGCCTCAACCCCCACGTCCCCCCGTCCCCCCAAAAAAACCTCGTAATCTTTGTTTACTGTTATTACAGTAGTCGGCACCTATATACCAATTTTCAGCCGATATAAGGTATCCGGTAATGTCCTAAAAGATAACTACAAGTAATAATTAAACACGCGCTAGCTTCGTGTAAAGCTATACTGCGGAGGACGGAGAGATTGAGGTTTAAATCTCTCTCGGGTTAACTGGGGGGTAGTTTTACCTAATTGTTTTTCCAATCTCCCTTCTCGTAAATGCAGGTTCACTTCCTCTATATTCAACCTTCCCAATTTTCCTAGCCCATTAGTGTAATTAGTACTTAAGCATATAGCCCGAGTGGGTAGTAGGGTAGTAAGACGCAGTGCTAAGTATTATGTTTTGGTACAAAGAACAACTGTGCCAAATTTTAACTAAATAAGCTATACGTTCAAAAGTTACCGTGACACATGTCCACCAAAAACAGACAGACAAATTCAAATCGGTGGAGCTAAGACGGAGAACTCGCTTCATCAGTTCAATAAATATAACCACGCGATTTTGTTTCTATTAGTTTTTACACGGTGATAATATTTGTTAGATCGCCTATACAGAAAGATTACTATAAAAGCGCACGAGCAAAAGATTCCCGCACCAACTTGTTCGTCCTTCTGTCACCTAAGCAAACACGGGGCCCTACAAATCTCGGGGCTCTGTGCAGCCTCACCGTTTGCACACCCCTAAGGGCGGACCTGGTGAGACATATGAACTGAAATAAACCTTATGAAACAGCAAAGATTTATATGGACTGTACCATACTTAAAGATGATATAGTAAATCAGGGTATGAAATTTAAAGATTCAACAAATTAGTTTCAAAATTTTAAATTTGGCATTAAGATAATACAGAATAATATAATTTAACTGTCGCACTCACATATAATAATATGGTATGAGTAGACGTTTCATAAACTCCTGTAAGTATTAATGACTAAGTTTACCTTTTTATCTTTTAAGTGATTTTTAGTTACATTTAGTATTTTTAATATGAGCAGCAATATTATGTAGTCAAACGCCTGCTATTTCCCAGCTTTATATATTATGATATAATTAATGGAATTCAACCAAACTTGAAACAGAGGCCATCATTAAAAAACGATAGGAATATGTTTGTAATAACATTTTTTGGGGTAGGGCTTATCATTCAAGAGCCCTGAACAGTGCCATAACTAACTCTTCACGTGCCTTGTGCAAGGTTTAATTTTTGGGCCACTTAGTTTTTATTTGGAGAATGATAGACAAATACAATATAAAGATTGTTTGTAAATATCTTTAATAATATTATATTTAGTCGAAATTATGGAAGATTGGATATTCGTTCATGTCCAATAGTTGATTTTAAAAGTCTTAAGGTGACCTGGTGGTCTAGGGGTAATGTGTCTGACTTCTGTGCTGGGGGTCCGGGGTTCAACCCTCGGTCCCAGCACCAATTTATCTGATTACCAAACCCTTCCTTCACCTCTGACAAGAAGTGTATTAATCACAACTTGTGAATGTGTGGAATGCCAGGCCTCCGCCGTGGTTCGGATTCTACGTTAAACTGTAGGTCCTCCATTTTATCTCACAATCACCCTACCATTACACATTAGCATAAATTTGCGTATAACCCGAACGGGTAGTAATACGCGGTGCTAATAATAATAATACTAATTATAATAAAATAAGTCTTAATTACTTTTAACTTACTAAAACTTAGCTCACACGAGGTAGTATAAACGGGAAGAGTGAGAAATATTCTAAGATCAATATTGATATTCGTGTACAACTCAATTAATATAAAGTCATGAAGAGCTCTTAGAATATAAAGTGGAGATGCATACTTAATATTTTGTTTTAGTGTCAAGGTTTCAAACTTAAAGCTTTGAATTTCACATATGAACTAGTACATTTCATTCTTTCTTAAACTCAATAACGAGATTTGAGCTAATTTTTATAAATTAGAAACGCTCATAGATTCTAAAGACGCGTCGATCAATCATGCGATTCAGTTTTCAGATAGATCTTGGTGCGTTGGGGTGACACATCGCTAAACCACTAGATTTGAACCGCACACCAGAGCATTGCGGCGAAATTTAGAATAAAAAATTATTATATTTAACACATTTTTTTGTCAGTTCCAATTCAGGGACCCCTTTTTCCGGGGCCCTGTCCCTGTGCACCTGCCTAGTTACGGCACTGGCTCTGAATATACAAAGTTAAAATAAATGAACAATTTAGGTCGATTTTGATGTTAACAAAGTAATAAAGAGCTCTGATCAACCTATTTTGAGAATAATATTATAACGATAATTAGTTTAAGTTAGACTAACCTATTCAGAGAAATGGGATCGAAATATTCTCAATCAATTTCTATAGGAATAACCCATTTAAAACTATTTTAATCATTGAAACACCTATCTTTATCTTGAGCTAGTTATATCTTGTTCAGCTCATTACACCCTATATCTTTCAGGTCTACTCTAATGTTATCCTCCCATCTGCATCTAGGGCTTCCCAATTGTATCTTCCCATTGGGTTTGCCAGTCAGTACCTTGAACACGGTTCTAGATTCTCCCATTCGCTTTTTATGTCCTGTCCACAGTAATCTACGAGACTTTATTATCTTAGCAATATGTTGTGATGAGTGCAGGGTACGTGAATCAACATTATGTAACCTCCTCCACTTTCCAGTTGCCTTATTCCTTTTTGGGACCAAATATCTCCCTAAGCACCTTGTTTTCGAACATACTGAACATTTTTTCATCATGTAAGTTAAGAGATCACGTTTAATACCCATGGAGAACAACGGGAAAAGTTATAGTTCTATAACTTCCAAGTTTTACATTCCTTGAAAGCAGGCGAGATGTCAACAACTTACTGACCGAGTGAGTAAGAGCATGCATTTCCCGAATGTTTTGTTTTTTTCCCCTGGTTATTTCTCACTCTAATATCGTTATTGCTAGTTATGTTGTACCTAAATATTTAAAATCTGTAACTCTATCTAATGATTTGTTGCTCGAAGTAATATCTGAATTATTGTCCTCAAGTTATGTTTTCTGTGTTATCATAACTATATAGTATGATTTTGGTAGGAAGAACAGTAGAAGTTAGTTACTAAAACAAGTGTAATATATTCATTCATCAAGCTATATTATATGCAGCTGTCACTTTTGATAGAGATTATCAATACCTTTTAAATAACACACATAATATAGTAAAATGTTATCAATTTTGGCCACTGTTCTTCCGACCAAAATTAGGGTACAGGTATGTAGTCTTTTCTGCGGTCATTTATAAACCTTTTTCCTTAATAACATCTAATAAAATATCTGCATTTCTTGTGACACCTTCATTACTATTGCAAAACAAAGTTAAATCATCTGCGTATCCTATTAAATGCAATGTACCTTTTAGCATCAATCCTACTCTAGACTCTTGCATTACCCTAATTGCATACTCTAAGGCTACATGATTAAAGAGTAACGGGGAAAGCGCATCTCCTTGTTTCAACCCATTGTGTATTTCGAAAGTATTTGATAAGTGACATCCAGAAAACTAATTGAAATATAGCTAGCATTAAAAACCATCTGAAATGTATATACATGATTTGCTATGATTTGTCATTCAATTCCATTTTTGTTTCTACTTTTAACAAGCACTAATTAGGAAGTATAGGAGTACAAATGTTTTTGTTTGGTGTGAACAGTAAAAATACTATAATATTATAGAATAGATTTGTTTTTATATTTAAGAATATATATGATGTGATAGAGAAATAACAGTTTTACAAGTGCAAATTAAACAACCTTTTCCCACATTTTAAAGTATTGTTAAACCATTAAGTTGTTTAAAACGTTATTATATTATAGCTACCACTCACATGAGTGACAAAGTTAATTTGGTAATTACGAATCAAATAATAATTGTTAGAATAACTATAATATGACTCGCACTGGTGGGCACACAATATTCGTTAAGCTTATGTTGTCTGGTTTGCTGATGACTTAGAGGTTATATATATATATATATATATATATATATATAAATAATGTAAGTGTAGTTGCTATTTTCAGTTGATTTTTGATCTATAGGATTCAATTAGACGATTCTTAAAATGTTTCTAGGCCCAATAAGTTTTTTAAATCATAATACACAAACAGCCAGTGTATACTGTAACTGTTAGGCACTATCCTCACGTTGAATAGTTCCTTAAATATGCAGCATTATCGGTGAGAAACCATCAATATCTAACACTAACGTAACACAAACGCTGGACGTTTTAAAGAATCGGGTTGCTAAGTTGACCAACGCTTATATTTAGTGTGGTTGAGTGAATGGCACTAACTCCCTCCTTGATGTCTTAATATGTTGCGTAAATATCAAGTTGTTCGTCTTTTGTTGTAGATAATTTATTGTAGTTGCCTATAAGAAAAGACGAGCTACTAGACATTTACTGTTTGTCTCCTGCCGGCCGATGACGGACCGCTAACCGTCAACCATCCATCATTGCGTCCGGGCTTGAAGGAACTCAACGCGGCCTTGTGTGCCGGCGGGAGGTATACGCCACGGGTGCTTTGTCCAGGCCAACAACGAATGATACGATACGGATAAATTACTATCACTAACCGCTAAAAAATAAACACAATGTGAATACTTCTGTTTCCATCATTTATATCTTATAAGTCATTTATGATTTAATATACATTAGCTTTGACTAAAACGAGAAATTTGTTTTCAAACCTCGGCAAACGTATCTTAATATCTCTAGACAAATACATTTTTAAATACAAAATATAACCAAGGACAAGGGTGATTAAAGACTAAAGTCTAATTGGTAAGGATGATAAATTTTAACAAGAGATGGAAAACCTCTTTCCTGGAGAGAAAAAAAAAAGTCCCTTGGTGCACTAAGATCTGGATTCAACCTAAGATTCTCAAACCTCCCTCGGGTCGGGAAAAAAACACTGATCAAACAATTTGGCGCTATTATTGGAATATGATGAAAAGTTGAAAAACTATGCACTACAAACTGAAACTAATAAGTAAATTAATTGCCCCCTGTAATCACCTAATAGTGACAACATACTTTAGTATATTTCTAGCATTTAAGTTGAAGAATTGGATTGTGTTTTATATTTTCAAATAAATTTATACCGATTTAATATCACTCATTTTATTTTATTAATCATCATTTATGTTTGAAAAAAATTATTAGATATTTTGAACTAGTTACTATTAATTCCTTTAATTTAGAAGTTAAAAACAATATTTTAAATGTCAATTAGGAAAATGTTTTATGTTGGGTTTTTCCACTAGATCTTACTACCAGCCCTGGTTATACTTTTAAATACGCCAACGAGGTAGGAATGAGTAGGGTATACATTAAAGGAATTGACCCACACTTGAGTGGATAGAGAGTGAAGAGCCATTTAGGTAAAAGTACTCTCAATACATAGTTTAAATTTGAAACCCGACCTCTCAATCATTAATTGTACTGTAATATATTTATTATGGTTTTGTTAGCAATTAAAGCCACAAACAGTGGTTGAGAATACTTCAATATTTATAGCTGCTTCAATTTTAAACTGTTTCATATTGAAGCCTTATTTTAAAGCAGAAATAGTTTTATAGTCTCAGCCCAAGAGATAAGTGGAAGGAATTACCCTAATAGATAAATGTAGCAAAGAATATACGGGTTACAAAATTAACTCAATGCATAGGATTTCGAGATGGCAGTGATAACACTTCTAGCGAACACAATTCTGTCTAGCATAAGAGCTAAAGTAATTATTCTCAAAAAGGTGCCACGATTAATCGTAAACTAATAACTGTCCAATCATAGTTTGCCATGACTAAAAACTCGCTGTCCTTGATCAGCAAGAAGCAGAATGTGTTAGAACAAAAATTTAAAATGTTAATCAAAAACACATTTGCAACTTTGTGCCAAATTATTATGACAAGATAGATATCAATAGAATAATTAAAGACCTGCCTCAGTTGCAACATGATCTAAAGCGTCACTCTCATGTAAGACTAGACTGCCAATGACCGGGATATCAATGTTTGAGTCCCGGTCAGATGTACTGAGATTTTTTTCCAAAATGTTTTTCCACTCTCCTGCCGCCAAGCAAATATGGATACACTTCCTTTATAGTCAACCTCCTACACTACTCGCTCATTAACATAGTTAGTAGGTATTTATATAACCTGAATAGTAATAAGATGCTATGCTAACAACAAAAAATTAGAGTAAATTCATCAATAATTTAAAGGTAAACCAATGGAAAATATTAGTCTTTGAATAAAATATGTTTCAGATATCATATTTTTAGTTAGGCCTATATGTATAACCATATTTTAGAGTGATATTTTCACAATTATAGATTGATATTATAGAAATGTTTCTTTTAGCAAACTTGATAAATGAACTATATTTGTTTGGAATAGAGCAATTATATTTTTAACAGTAGCACAAATAATAGATCATTGCTACATTATTTCTTAATTAGCATAGAAAAATAATTTCATAACGATGAGAGATCAGTTTTGAAGGTAATGAGATGGTTGAAATACTTTGTTTTAGTTAACATGCTAAAAATGATCAGCGTTTAAGCACCTCAAACCAACCTTCGGGTTGCAGACTCTCAATCAAATAATTAATTAATATATACCTAAATTTTAAATATTCACAATTTTATCAAATTGTTCTAAATTGTTCTACAGTTTAAAATATTTAAGAGACCTGGTAACTCCACTGACTGTGAGTATAAACATCAGCTTTTGCTTTACATATCTCTCTGAAGTTAGCAGTTTTTAAACCACTGCTATGAGTATAATAGAGACTAGCAGTATATAATAGTGGTGAGTGAAAAATATGAAAACTGTCTTACTTAGAGTAAAAACTTCAAAATATGCAAAAATCACCCTTGACAACATTTACGATTCCTCAAAAATATATACTGGTATATATATTTTTTCAAAAGTATTGATTTCATAATTTGAGGTTGTTTGCTCTACTTATTCCCTTTGGTTTACATAATAATAATAATCTTATAAATAGTAACTTATCCGCTTTGGTGGCCAAGTGGCCTAATGTGCTAATAGTGTATTGGACTAATGGACTAAATTGCCGAAGATGGGGAGATCAGGGTTTGATCCCAGTCAGGTACACAAAGGGTGGTTTTCCCTAAATGATTTCCCACTCTCCCTCAATGAAAATGCGGGTGCATTTCATCTAAATTTAACCTTCAAAATCCCTACCTAATTAGTGTAATTAGTATATAGGTTTATAACCTGAACACTTTGTTAGACGTGGTGTTAAAAAAATATCTTCAGACATTAAATTAATGGCCTTATTTAAATAAAATGTATTAGGTATTCCAGAACTCCTTAAAAGACGCAATGAAATATTAATCACTAAACAAATTATCGCTATTAATATTATTCTATTAGCAAAATTATTTTATTTTAAATTCCTTAAGTTTTGAAATCATAATATCATAATCTAAGTTGCACTAATAAAATGTAAAATGACCTTAAATAACAGGTAAGTGAATGAATGAGTAGAAAATGTGTTAAAACTATAATTATTTTAATGTGTAACAAATTCATTTTTTTTTAAATACATTAGTGTTCAAACTTTGGCTATAAGCACTCAGACACTACCGCTAATATGGTAAAACAACCTATAGTTTATCTTAAGGATGTGAAAATTGTAAGAATTTAAAATTCAAAATGTAATAAATAAAAAATGATCACTACCAATCCAATATTATACTAGGATCTACCCAGAAATAATAAATATATTTGAAACATTACTAATATATTAGTTTGAAAGCAGGTGATCGAATCATGGTTATTTTAAAACCGTATTTATAAAACAATGGAGCTACCTAGTCTCCAGTAATTTCCAACTCTCTAAAAAAAAAATGTAATAATATTTTATTTTAATTTCATAGAATAGTTTTAGAAGTAAATTTATAAGGGTTTACAAAAACAAATTATACTTATAATTAGGCCTTCTAAATTTAGCTATGTAACTTAAACAAAAACCAAGAGAGTGTTTGAAATATACAATAAAAACTAGGTGTTTGCGAATACTCGAATTTACAGCTTCGAGCCGTGCTTATCATTAAAGCTTGGAAAGAGAAATAAAGTTTTGTAGGCTTATCATTTGTGCGCTTCTGAGTGATGCACGTACAACTCAATTTTCAAAATGCGATAGTAGGTATAGGCTTTATAATTTAATTGATATCAACAGTTTCGCTTTTAGATCACTGGTAACATAAATTGTTAAAATTAATATCAAATTTCATATCAATAATGTAATAGAGCTATAAAACGACATTTATCTGGTAAACTAATTCAACAATTTTATTCCTTTTGAATTATTCTAGATTGATGTCATATTGCAATGAAAATAAAAATAGCGAATTAGATCCCTAAATACTTGAATAATCATTATTATACTGTTTTCACATGGTGCTTTTCTAATATTATAATTTCAGTTAAAATAAACTTAACATTGAGAATACATATTGATTGTTTTTGAAAATAGTTATTTAAAAATTTTAATAATACGTTCAATTACAAAACTAAAATAAGGGCTAGTTACTATTTAATTATAGAATTATGTTTGTTAACGTGTTTAAAATCAGCATTGATCAACAGTTCAATAACCGATTTACCAAACATGCTATATTTTAATACAAAAGAATTGACTATTTCATACTGTTTACTAAAAATATTATTTTAACCATCTTATTTTTTGTATTAAAATATGAGTATCAACTTTTATAGTATTAAAATTTGAAATTAAATAATATTTCTAATAAGATAAATTTCTAGTAAGAGCCCTCGTAAGGCTTATGTGTAACCGCGCGTAGAGGAATTGAAATGAAACATAATAAGTGATAATCCGCAATTAATACATTAAGGATTATTTAACTAAATATGAAACATTTCAAATTTCTAATCTGCTTGTGACTCTTACCTTTTCTTATTGGGTAATTAATAATAATTATTATTATTATTATTATTAGCACCGCGTCTTACTACCCGTCCGGGTTATACGCACTTACGCTAATGTGTAATGGTAGGGTGATTGGGAGATGAAATGGAGGACCTACAGTTTAACGTGGAATCCGAACCACGGTGGAGGTCTGGCATTCCCCACATTCACAAGATGTCTTGTCAGAGGTGAAGGAAGGGTTTGGTAATCAGATAAAATTGTGCCGGGACCGAGGATTGAACCCTGGACCCCCATATTGGGTAATTAGAGTCACATAGGCTTATTTTGGGGAAATATTAGCTCACTAAAATGTCAATTTTACTAACTCTTTTTGTAATTATTGTTAGTGTAATTTTAATGTTTTAAATGCGTGAGTATTGAAACATTTTAATTATATTTTCTATTTATTTTTGTTTGGGTGTTGTTCTTATTTTTAAATCCTGCTTTGTTATTTCTAATTTAAAAACCAATATCTCAGTTTTTTAAACTTTTTTTTTCAAAAGTATTTACTATTTATAAAAATGAATGTCATTCTTATTTTAAGAACATGTTGTGTTGGTTTAATATACTTTTAAAATTTCACATTTTAAAGATGTGCTATTTACATAATTTATGGAGTTTTTACACTGGTGACATTTTAATTATACTCTTTTACTTTTAAAATAAACAAATATTGGCCTATACTAATTTTAAAATTATAAATATACTCAAACTCTACTCAAACTTTAGAGCTTTTTGAAATAGGCTCTACTTTAAAAGTTCGACCCAATATAAAAAAACTGAAGCTCACAAACCCCTAATAAAAATCTAGCTTAGTATTTTTATAATAGAATATAATTCTTTAAAAACAATAATCTACCGACAAGGAAATCCTGGCAGTTCTTAAAGTGTTGCCAGGTTGCACATAGTTTGTCAAAACTGTACCATAGATACATGTTCACACACTTGCTCCCAATTAGACCATCCATAATAGGCTCTGCTCTATATGTGTCACATTTGAATTTTCTAATGAGTGATCACAACATCTTACACATACAATTGAAAAAAAACTCTTCTTAACATGGCATGCAATACATCTTCTACACAATCAAATTTTAAATGCAGCATGTATAAAGTGAGAGATAAATACAGATGAATAATATTTATTATAATTTAACAATATAAAAAAAACTGTTTTGCAGTTGTTACAATCCCTAATAATAGGATAAATAAAAGTGCCAACACTCACGTCTTAGTCCTCGTCCTTCATCAGGAGTGGACCTCTCGGTGCCCTCAGAACCAGGAGTTGCCGTTCCTTCTCTATCTTCTGATAAGGGTGCATCAGAGCTTTCTTCCTTAACAACAGGAGGCAGGAGGGGAGGGGAGATTGACACACTTGCTGGGGAGCTGGAGTCCGCTCCATGTTGTTGAATCTGACCGTTCAAGTATACCCTCTCCTCAGCTGCGACCCCAGGTGAAAACAATGTTGACAAATGATTTGTCTGAGTCGATGTCAAGTTATGATGGTTGCTATTACTTGTTTCCATTTTTAGACACTTGCTAGGAGGAGCAAAAGCTGATGGAAACCCTTTAACATCAGGAGTTATGCCAGAGCCAAGAGGGCGAAAGGCGCCAGAACCGAAAGGGACTCGAGGGTCAAGAGCTGGGTGAAGGAACTGAGGTTGAAGATGGTGCAGTAAATGGGCAGGTAGACTCGGATAGCTGTCCATATGACGCAGGCCAAAGCCTGTGGCTGTGAATGGTATGTGGAGGTCCTTAACTTCAGTTGTCTGCAAACATAATCAGTTAACCTGATATTAATAAACAAACCTCAGTAAGACTTAGGCCTGTACATAGTAAAATACATTAGGGCTACACTTGTATACTCCAACTCATGAAACATAGTCAATTCAATGGTGCCACTAGAAAAAATATTATGCCTAAACTTGTATTTTTGTAATATTAATATATTAGCCTATTTTAAATTAAAAATATATCAATATATTTTGGGGGAGGTGGAGATAGGTCTTTTCACATAGGCAATAAATTAACAACTATTCCTCCCATACATTTTAACCTCTGAGAAAATAAAGAGAGCTTAAAAATATAAAACCACAATGTTATTAAATGACAGAGCTAACATCTATTTAAAGCAAGTCTTGCTTTAAATATATGTCAACCTTTTTTTCATATCTTGAAATCTTCCTAAGATAGTGGCTTGAATAACTTTACAGGACCAACATTAGTAAGCCTTTTTTTTATCTTACTTTATTTTTTTCTCAAGGTTTCTTATTTTTCAAAATAATAAGCTAACAATAAAAAAGCATTGGGTTACCAGTTACACACAAAATATTAATGATATGAAAACAAATATATCAACAATAGATAATAAGCTAATTATTGGTTTAGATACTGTAACATGTTACTTGATTAACTTTAGTATTATAATAATATAACAATTTAATAATTCAAAATTTGTGTTTAGACAGGGATAACTAAATACAATTAAATCGATGATTATTGAAATAGCTTAGTCTACCTTTAACAGTTTTGAGAAAAGACCACTAATGTTGGACTTGGTTACTTTCAACAATTTTTTCAAAACAATATACAGAGAAACGCCAACTATTCAGCTTAAGTCATAATAAAAGTAGGCCCTAATTCAGATAATCAAAATTTTTTGAATATTTGAATCAAAGAAAAAAAAATCTCATTCATGAAAAACACTACTAATGATAAAAACTTAAACCATGAAATATAAAAAGTTAATAAATTTAATTATAAATGTGATAGCAATGGACAGGAATAACGACCATGTTGGTAGAATCAAGGAGTGGAGAGAGGTTTACGCTTTGGTCTCGCAATGATTATGTTAGTTGACAATTCAGATAGTTGGCATTCTACTGTAGTATCTTCAGGTTTCTAGCCATCAAGCATTTGGGAATGATTTTTTTAAATAGTAACTAAAATAATACATTTCACATACATTAAATTCACTGAAAACTTAGAATAACCAAAATGTTGGCTTAGTTTATTTCAATAATCAATGATCAAATAATTTGCATTAGAGTAAATTATACTTTTTAATCAACACTCTACTGGGGATTCAAGCACAAAGGCTACAATATATTTGATTTGGCTTCATTTTGAAAGTGGATTTTGAAAATCCCTAGTTAGAATCATAGCCAATTTACAGTGAAGGTGTATTATTATCATGGAAAGTTTATATTTGGCCTAGGCATACAGTTTAACTCACTACCCTATTAGTGTGTATTACAATGTGAGCGTTATATCATATAGATAATAGTAGTATACCTATTCAAATTAAATTGGTTGAAAATAAGATAACTTAAAATTATGTTGAAAGTAAAAGATGTGACTTTTAAACCACAATTTTTTCACATCTTCAAATTATTAATCTATGTTTTAATTAATTAAATATTCTTAATATTTGTTCAACACTTGCCTACCTATAAAATATGTGTTTAGGCCATAGCTTAGTTATTATTTTGATACTTAATCAAATAATTATATAATAACTCTCCCATAATATATTAGGCCTAGGTCAATTATTTGTTGACAGTATGTCAAGACTTGTGTCTATAAATTTAATTGTAAATGGATTTTTTATGCAACTTATGTGTGTAATTTATCAAATTTAATGAGGCTAGAATAATTCAATTAGGATTCATGAAATTAAAATTTATCATTCTAATAAAGATAGAAATAATAGTATACTGTGTTAAAGTCTGGCAAACTCACTCCCCTTGTATAAGATTTTTCATTAATCAAAATAGTTATGGTTTAATTTAATTATCATACATATATTGACAATATTAACACCCTTATGTTGCAGCCAGTGTATAACATGATTATGTATATTTACATGTATATATATGTGTGTGTAGTCACTTAAATCATTTCTGGCATATATTTTATTTGTACTGTAAACCGGTAGGCCTCTAGATTAAACTTGCCTGAGTATTGAAGGGCCTCTGCATTCTAAGGGCCTCTGGAAGCCCCCCTGCCTGGGAAAATACTACCAAGGCTGAAGGTGGTAGAGGATTTGGCACATATGTCGAGTTTTCCATCTATAACAAACCACCACAACAAATAAAATAGGTACCATACCCAAAGTACCTACACAGGTTAGGTTATCATATTGAGTTTATTAACTTGAAGAACTTATTTAACTATTTCTTAAGTATTCAATTTAATGTTTGTGAAAGTTTATAAAAATCAGTGCATGCTGTATATTTAAAAGAATTACATTTAGAATCAAAATCATCCCTTTGAGATGTACCAATTCAAATTTATCAATAAAAGGTTATTAGTTTATCTACTTTTAAGACTATTGAGGATATTAAACAGTATTGTTATGAAAGAAAAATAGTTACTTCATTCATAAAGTAAGCTAGTTATGTCTATAATAATGGTTTTTTAATAATTTTCTGTTGTGAATCGAATGTAAACAAACCATAGTTCCTCACTGTTTACTATTACATAACCACATCAATGACTCTTTATCTATGTGTAAAATTAATGCTATCAATGTCAACACTCGTAGTTTTCATAGAAATAATATTGGGAGAAAAGTAAATTTAGAAATATTAATAAACATAAATAACACTAACAGTATTTACTGATTCTAAAGAACACAATAATCACTTTTAAGGCATTGATTATGGCTACCCCTTAGCGAAGGACACACTAATTTTACCTCTTTTTTTTTTTGCTAAACAGAATATATCATAAAATTATTATTATTTAAAAACATTAAATAACTTGAAAGCTTTAGTAGGATCAGGTTCCGCCCGTGTGCGTTCACTGAATACACCAAGCCCCGACTGAATTCTATAAACACTACCTACCCATTCATGTTGTCCCGAGGAGCATGCCGGGAAGTCAACAAAACACAATCGTATTTCACGGGTGTGGAGGGGAGGCAATATGGCGACCTTTAAATAAAAGCGGGAGTGTCATTCTATCGATTTCAGTAGTTTGTAATGTTTTTTTTTTTCTAAAAAGTAATTTCATAAATAGCCTACAAGATATACACATAAAATAATTAATATAATAAAAAAGTTTAAAAATAATGTTTTAATTAATACTTTTAAAGTTAACTCGTTTCTTTCTCTCGACCCCTAGGAGAAAGACGTGATGTCAAAAAAATGTCGAACTCGAGATTTTGATAATTAATATCGACGTTTCATGACCCCTTGACCTGAAAACGTTTATTTCCGCGATGGCGTTACTCCGTCTCTCTGTATTTTGGATTAGAATCAAACTAATCCCTTTGAGATGAACTAATTCAAATTGATTAGTAAAAAGTTAATGGTTTATCAACTTTTAACATTATAAAAGATCTGATTCACTACATTTTACCGATCGGGCTAAAACTTGGTATGTAGGGTTTTCAAAAGTTTCCCCGAGGAGTTTTTGAAATTAAATATATAACCTTAAAATTAAGGGTAGTTTACTGAAGGGCAGAAAGAATAAGAAACAATTTTCTTGAAATTCTCTTTAACGATTTATAATACTCGTAAATTTTGTATCCAGGCACTATTTAACATTACAAACAAATTACAATTATATTTTTCCCATTAAAAAGACTTTGAAGATACTTTCCAAAAGCACAAATTTCCAATTTTGATCATATCTCCGCCACTATTTGAGTTAGTCAACTAGTGTTGAGGACCGCTTCTGGTACTCAATGCGAAAGCTAAGGAAATAGCCGAACGGTACCTTCCAAGAAAATTTTTAAAAAAATTATTTATTATGCAGCCTTCTTTGATGCGTTATTTGACGTCTTGTATCTTACAAAATAACTTATCATTGTAAATATGTAGTAGGGCTACTACAATATATGAAAATCAGCCCTATGGTGTAGTGGTCAGTAAATATGTCTACGAACTTAGCGGTCCTGTGTTCGATTCCCACGTGGTACCTTGATTATTATTTCTGAAAGTGAATCACTCCAATATACACCAGAGTTTGGTCAGTTAGACTTAAGTTAATATCAAGAGTTTTTATTGGTTCCGCACCCACATATTCAGTATCACCACCACATCATCTCATCGGGACATGGAATGAACCTCCACGGAAAGGATGTACGACCAGTACATCCGGGCGTCCCCTGGGCAACAGTAAATTAGTACTGGCTAATCTTACCACAAACTGGCCAATTAATGATGTAGTCCATACGCGCAATATTATTACTATTATTAAATATCATTCATTCATTTGAAGTATTTTTAATAAAACCAAAAGATTCTTAATCATAAACATATAAATAGGATTTTCTCTGTGCAAACAGATAATCCTGTATCTAGATAAAATTCCTTATAAATGATTTGATAAGCCCTATTTCGGTTATAGAAATTACGAGGAAGTGGTTGAATAGATTTTGACCAACGACAAATTATTTTTAACGTTAGGTGTCTAAAATGTGGGAAAAAATAACTTGCTTACATCACGATGGGAGCCCTGATCTTTGCATCTTTGCATTAGTGTATATTTGTAAATAAAATATTTATTTCTCTTTTGTTACAAATAAGAACCAAACAATTACTTAAATGGCACTGTGCGACAAATATAAAAATTAAAGCAAAAATGCATATATATATATATATATATATATATGTGTGTGTGTGTGTGTATACTTATATATATACTAAACAAACCAATGATAGTAGGTTAGAAAGATATGTTTTTGTTTGCATTACTACGTGTCTTCTTCTTTGTTTTTAATATCTATCTCTGATCACAAAATAGCCGTTATAATAGCAGGTCAATACACATATTTTACGAATATTCTTTGATCTAGGGAATTAATTTCCTAAACTTGGAACACATTACTGTATATTGTTATTGGAATGTTATCGTTAATCCGTATTTAAATCAACAACATTGATCATAATAATTCACAAATTAAAAGTCTAAGTAGTCACATTCAAGATAATAATTTTTAGAGAATTAACTATAAATTAAAAACGATACAATGATGATCTAATATGTTTTGATATGTGCTATAAATTCACTAAATGGTACGACACAATCGCACTAACATTCTCATATAGTGTGTATAGCTTCGATGAAAATTTTCAAAAATAGGTTTTCAGTAAACAACTCATTGGCCTAAGTAAGTTTTACTCATAAAAACCATAAAAACAAACACATCACATAAAACAAAACAATAAAAACTCTTGATTTATAAACTTTAAAGCAAATTGTTCAAATAACTTTTTTTATTTCAAATTTTTAAACTACGGTACCCTAAAATTAGTTGTAATTTGTAAAAAATAAAAACTTATTCTTAGTTATCATGAACAACTATTCACAGATAGATATCCATTTTTAAATCGATATTTAAAGTTAACTTAGAAAAATGTTATATTTTTTTATAATTTGTCGTAAGTAAACTACCAATAGTTTAATTTATTTTAGAAAAATAAAGATTTATTTTTAATTATCGTGTAAAATAGTTCCCCGATACCAACTTTGTATAAAATCAGTTTAGATATTTTCAGAAATATTCATAGTATACTAAATTTAATCTTCAGTAATCTACTATGAAAATATATTTTTATTTATTTATAAAAACAATATATTTAATTATTTACTATGTAAAAACTTAACAGCTACTTATTTTAAACCAAATTGATAGATCATTTTTTTTTTTTTTTCTAAATTTTCAAATCAATCAATATCGTCATCAGTAAACTGCCACTAAGGGTGTTGCAAAGGTCCAAATAATCGTCACACGTCAGATTCACATAATTACTACCAAACATTATAGTTTCATTTTTAGTGAGCTTATTTCACCGTTTTTAACTAACATCTGAAACCTACAAGCCCTTGAAGAGGGAAGCTTATGTCGCGCCGCTTCGCAGAGGTTTATCGGTTATACGCTACGTGACTGAACTCTAGTGACAGATTTTAAAGCTTTTTCTTTCACACAATGGTAGTTTTGTAGATGGCGGGAGGGGGGCGAATAACAACTACTCACATACCTGAGCTTATTTACAACTCAAACTTTTTTTTGAGCTCATTGTGTGACTGATAATACAATACAAACGACTTGTCAGAAGTGAAAATGTTTTACTTTGGTCTTTTACTAAACCAAGTGACCCAACAATGAGCTCACTTTGAATCGAGGGAGCTCTGAACACATTTTTTTAAAAGTTTTTTCTCGTCATATATTATTATATACTTAAAAATAAATGGTACGCAACTCCGCGCGGACTTTCTCGCTCTATTGTTTGAAAATGGAGATATTTACTCAAAACTCGTAAGTTATGTGAAACGAAATAATATACAGTAGCAAACCCAAGCATAAATTATAATATACTTATGTAAAAAAAAAATTAGTTCCGGTTTTAAATTTTATAATTTTCTTTTTAAATAATTAATGTCTTTATTTGTATGCCCTTTCTTAAACTACTCTTAATTTTAGGTTTAAACAGACACACAGACATACGTCATTGCAAAGAACACTTTTTAGGGTTGGGGGGGAGGGTCTTGAGAAGTCGACATCCATCAACATTTCAGGTTAGATTTTCTTTTGCGGTCGCAATACTTTTTTTTTACCTTTTGTGTTCGAAAAGTTAAAAAATATATATATTTACGTATAGCTTGAAAGGTTTTGGTTTTATAAAAATATGCTTCTTATAAAATAATTTGTATTATAAAGAGACCTACATATTTGTAACGATAAGTAATTTCATATCTCAAATAGTTTAGGAGATGTTATATAAAAAAAGATAATTTACGCATCAGACCGGAGCCCTTAAAGTCATGTTGCCAAAATATTGAAAGAAGCCATTTTGTTTGTAATATTTACAATGGTTTAGAAATGAAATTTAATCAAAATCGTTACAGCTGATTTTGAGAGAATCGACTTTTTCTCTTTTTGCCCTTCATTAAACTACCCTTAATTTTAGGGTTAGATATCCAATTCTAGAAAATCCTCGGGGCAACCTTATGAAAACCCTAGATACCAAGCTGTAGCCCGATCGGTAAAATAGTTTAGGCTCTAGTTGGAGGTAAGACAGACAGACGGAAAGTCAAAAAACACTTGTTTGGATTCGGGGGGCGTCCAGATTCATCAAAATATTGAGTTCGATTTTTTTGACGATCACAATACTTTCTCTACCTGTAAGATAGTGAGAAAATAAAAAGGCTAGTTGATAATGGACCTAATTTACTTGCCAAAACGATCAACACTAATTCCAAAATAGAGGAAATGTACCCCTATTTGTGTGGAGAGGGATTATAGAACCACTATCAGTATACCAAGCCGTTATTCGTTCGCTGACCTCCATCATCATTCATTCAGACTACATGAAATTGAAATTTAGTCCACGTGCCCACCGGTATTGATTAAAACACTCTTAACACCCATGACATTTATTTTGGTGGCCTCATGATCTAACGCATCACTCTCGTGGCAGAATGAATTACCAGTAATGGAAAGATTGGGGATCAAATCCCGGTCGGGTGTGCCAAGTAGGTTTATTTCATAAAGGTTTTCCCACTTTTCCTCCACTCAAATTGGAGTACATTTCCTATCAGATTCGACTTACCTTATTACTACTATTCTATTTGCGTATATATACAACCAATAAGGAAAACCCTTTTGAAAATCACATAGGTAAATAAAGTAGTATGAGTCACAAGTATTCAAGTAGTTACACTGTTCTAATAATTATGATCAATAACAACAACAAACACCAAATGTATTTGATCATACCTAATCCTTATTTTAAAATTATAACAGTTTCATTTTCTTAATATTCCCGTGGGTGAAATATATCCAGAACATTCTGCCTATGGAATAAATTCACGTTTTAATGAACAATGAACAATGATAATAAATATAATCGGTTCCTAAAGTTTATCGTTAGTATGTTTTAGCTTTGATGGTTTATAATCATATTAACATTATTATGTCTACCCTTTATGCCCATTTTTCATTATTAACACCTTTTTAACCTTTCTACCCTTTTAATCCTAAAATATTTTTTCTGGGCTTATACGGGTAATTAATGTAAAAAGGTGTAAAACTGCAATAAAGTTCAAAAATTACAAAACTGGTAAAAAGGGTAAAAATGTAATCCAACAACAAATGGCAATGAGTCCAAAATGTCTAAAATTGCAAAAATGTCCAGTAAGGACCAAAATGTCAAAAAAGGGTAAAAATGGGAAAAAGGGCAAAAATTACATATAATACAAACAAATAGTTTATAAAGTTCTAAAGGGGTAGAAGAAATATAAATGGTAAGAAAATAACGTTTTCCAAAAGGGGCTAACAAGGAGGAAGTGGATCAAAAGGATTAAAGGTTAAAAAGGATAATAAGGTAAAAACATGGCGAAAGGGGTATTATTTTAGTGTAAAGAGGGTAAAAAGGTTTAAAAGGTGTAAAAAGTCAAAAAGAGAAGAATTGATCAAATGGGTAGGAAGGGTTAATAGGTTAAAAAACGGGAAACAGGGTAAATGTGGTAAGAATATAATAACATAATTTTGATTGGAATTAATTATAGCCCTTTAACAACAAATTATGTATGCTGAAACACTCTTCTTTAATTTCCATTAGCACCAACAGTCAAGAGTTAAAATTATTGTATATTAATTATAAACGTTATAATTTAATCTTCAAAATAAATGTAGACTTTTAAAACATGTTCGAATTATATCTCTATTTTGACATTGTATATTAGTCACCCTACTTTCACGTTTTGTATTACAACTTAAATTAATAAAGGATTAATATTTAAACATAATTTAAGATTCGGTTACTATTCCTTGTGGATAGTTTTATGAACTAAAAATAACAAAGCTTCTTTATGGATTCTCCTTGCGAAGAATGAGTTCACCAGCTATATATTATACACACATACATATAAAGCTGAACGTAGATCTGTCCGGAAAAGAAAATCCACTTCTAGATGAGCTGGAAAGCTAAAAGTTGACAGGAAGGTAAGGGATTGCCTCATACAACCAGAAAAATTTAATTGCGTGAAATTTCAATAGGGGGTCCGGGAGTTTGAAAGGGGGGGGGAGCTATAGTAAAAAAAAGATGAGTTAAAAAATTAAAATTTGGCAGGAAAGTAAATGG
>CABFOV010003496.1:11584-33991 GCA_902141375.1 Timema poppense
AGGACCTACAGTTTAACGTGGAATCCGAACCACGGTGGAGGCCTGGCATTCCCCACATTCACAAGATGTCTTGTCAGAGGTGAAGGAAGGGTTTGGTAATCAGATAAATCTGTGCCGGGACCGAGGATTGAACCCCGGCCGCCAGCATAGAAGTCTGACACCTTACCCCTAGACCGCCAGGTCACCCGCTAAAGGAATTGTTAGCAAACGTTGCAAAATGCGAGTGAAATGGCAGTTTATTTGGCTTGCCTATTAGGTAATTCCTAAAACCAATAATAGTAATGTTAGCATATCAAGTAAAATTATTTGTTTATTTTGAATAACTATGCTGTTTGTAAATTATTTTATTTTTATAACCCCTTTTTAAAATCAGCTTGCGTATTCGCTTCATACCAATATCGTTGAACAAAATTTCATTTTATTCCTACACATTGTAGGCAATATTAGGATTTATTAATCGGGATCTTATGGTTATCAATTTTAGGATTAATACAAGTTCCAGGTAGGTATCAAATGACGATTTCCACAACGTCATTTTTTTTAAGCTTCATAGAATATAATTCTATTAATTTAATTATAACCAATCCCTGTTTCCACTATTACTTATACATCGTACACAATTACCTGGAAATAGTTGTTTGGAGAAATATAAAACCTGCTTCCATCCACGATTGTACTCATTAAACATTTTTGAATGTTTTTTTTTTCTACATAAGAAGCTGACACGCTGTCAGGAGAGTGCTGACAGCCAACACCAGGATCGCTACTCTTGAGTGTTTAAGCTTACAGATGACAAACGTGCCATGGTTAGTTTTACATAGTGTACCTTTCCAGGTTGGTAGGATTTGCATCGTAACAGGATGAGATAGAAATTATAAAGAAAGCTATTGGATTATTGTTAATGGAAGATAAATTTAAATAATAAAAACAACACAATTTTTGAAAATATTATTTAATTTGTCCACGTTATTATTTGTATTTTTAACAAACTAATGTTTTAAATATGTGTGTATATATCTAAATTTAAACAACACACCGGCCCTACATGAAATTAAATAAGCTTTGACAAAGTTATTTTATACATTTGAAATAAAGTAAAACTAGACTGTAGTTAAGTAAATTAATATTACTTTGCGTTATAATCAGTGTAGACCAAAACTTCTGATCAAAAAATGGCAGGCTATTCATTCTTATTACTCATCATAAACCAGTCAGTTTTTTTTTTTTGTTTTGTTTCGAAACTGTAAAACCTACATAAAGCTGTTTAGAAAATTATTCTTGATATATCTTCCCACTGTTTCCACCTGAGCAAGCAATTGCCATGTTTTAAATTAGGTATGGCTCTTAAATCGCTTTAATTCTTAATAATATTGAAGACTAGAAGATATTTAATTCAAACTTTTGAAAAAAAATTACCTCCAAATTTAAAATATGAATTATTTTTTAGAATTATTTTGGTGCTTAGTCTAAAATATTTGGGACAAATCCAATAACCGACTCTAGAACACTAAGTTTTTAGATGGGTGTGAAAAAACGACACAATTGAACAGAGAGAAATACCAATTTGGGAATTTTAACCTCTTGTGCTTATAATATTTTCTATAATAATGGAAATTGATAAAAATAAGGAAATAATAAAAGTGCACATTTATTGAAGAAAGCCAAACCTAAACATGCTTTCTTGATAAAACAAATTGCACTTTAATAGATTGTTTTTTTAAATTTCAATTTCCATTATTATAAAATCATTTAGCCAAAGGGCCTCCTCATTGTTAAACATAATAATGTTTTCTGAGATTCAGATTCAAGATTCAAAATTAAAAGTAAATATTCACATTCAAGAAAAAGGGTTTTAACCCACTTCTAATTTATTATTAGTCCTTGTACTGATTTTTTTTTAGCCCCGCGTCTTACTACCTTTTTGGGTTATACACTGATGTACTAATTACGCCAATGATTTTAGGGACCAGGAAGGCTATATTTAGTGGAAGTGTAGTCGCATTAACGGGGAGAGAGATTGGAAAACCATTTTGGAATCAGCGCCCTCAGTACGCCCGACTGAGATTCAAGCCTTGATCTCCCCGTCATCAGCAGTCTAGTTTACTGTGAGACTAGTACCTTAGACCTTGTGGCCACCAAAGTGGGTTCTATCTAATTATATGATAAAAATTTCAGGCAAATACCCTTTAATTTTAATGTCGTATTAACCCAACAAAATACTTACAACTGTATAACCTTAGAAATCACCTTTAATGAGATATCAAAAATTACTAACTCTATTGCTACATTACTTTAAGCATATATTTAAGTGTACATAAAGCTATGTTCTGTTTCTGTCAATTTTGATAGTTTTAAGATGAATGTATTAAATTAACTAGTTATTAATGTTGAATACGCCTAGAGTGATAATTTTACATTCTATTACTAAATATTCTTACAATAAATGTTACCAAACCCTTCCTTCACCTCTGACAAGACATCTTGTGAATGTAGGGAATGCCAGGCCTCCACCGTGGTTCGGATTCCAAGTTAAACTGTAGGTCCTCCATTTCATCTCGCAATCACCCTACCATTACATATTAGCGTAAGTGCGTATAACCCGAACGGGTAGTAAGACGTAGTGCTAATAATAATAATAATACAATAAATTTTTTATGTGGTAGTATTTGATTGTTAGTAAAAATCGCACAGGGTGGGACTAACATATGAAATCCCAGTTGTTTACTTTAATGCTGCATACAGTCACTATTAGCACAACAATACAGCTAATATTAAAAGAAATAGCACATTTACCTTAATGATACTGGAATCTGAATGGTTGTGATTAAACACTAAAAACCACACACAAACCTCTTTTTAAAGCCAAGCTTTCGCTGTCACAAACAGCTTCTTCGGGTGTTTTATCCACACGATTCCTATTTCAGTAACACTCATAATTTAAACCATGATTTAGCCTAGTGTTCTATCCCAAATAACATTAAAGCTAAGAAGCAACATGTACGGTAATTATACAAACTTTCCTAATAGCTCTCCTAGCTTTATAAAAACAAACATTAAATTTTTACAGATAGATATAATAATCAAATACAAGTAACGAGGTAATGCTTTTTAAGGATAGATTTAACCGAGTGGTAACACTTACAATTCTGATCCAGGAGCTAGTTCCAATCAAGGTCAAGTGCACTCAGGGTGTTTTTTTTTTTTTTTGCTTAGTAGCTCTTACCACGAATATTATTAAGACAATATTCACCACCAGATTTCACTAGCTACGTTTTTTTTTAATTGTTTAACAGTTTTTTAAACATTATTTTATTTAATCCAATTATTTTGTTACAATGAATGACACAATACCTTCTGAACCAATTTGGATAGGTATCAGAGAAGTTTTAACCTCAATAACTAATAAATATGAAATAGGCAGCTCTAAATTTAATACAACATTAATGATATAATAGTGAATCCTGGCTATTAAGATTTGGGGAAAGGGGGGAGGGGGGGAATCACCCGATCAAGCCAGATTTAGCATAGAAAAAGCCAGATCGGTCACATATCACACCAGATATGAAACATAACAGGCCAGGTTAAGACAGCTTAGTCCATTTCTGCCACAAATCTGATTAGATCTGGGCCAAATAAGGTTTGCCCATATGGGCCTATCCTATCTTTTAACAAGGTCTGACAACACTAATTTTGTTAGAACTTCAACAAAATGTACATACATTAATAATGTGTATACATTGTACTGTATAGGCCTATTGTAACCAACTCGTGTAACATTTATTGGGCCTGTGTGTTTTTATCTTTACGCTAGCTAGTCATTAGTTTGCTAGAAAGAGTGACAGTTTGATATTAAAAGATAACAATACAAGGGATTTGCCATATTTAGTTAGAGTTATCTGATTACCAAACCCTTCCTTCACCTCTGACAAGACATCTTGTGAATGTGAGGAATGCCAGGCCTCAACCGTGGTTCGAAATCACCCTACCATTACACATTAGCGTAAGTTCGTATAACCTGAACGGGTAGTAAGACGCGGTGCTAATAATAATAATAATAGTTAGAGCTATCAATATATTTGATATGATTTATCTATCATTATATTGCAGATAGCCCTTCTTTCCTTTTGCAATCTAGTATTGTGTGTGTCATCAAAACAAATAGTTCAACATTATGTCTCTAAGCTCTACCACTGTCCCTCTTGTTGTAGTTGTTGCAAAATAGCTTACCTATATGTTCAAAGCTATTCAAACAAATCACAAGGAGGAGAAAACAAATATTAAGGGGGAGAGTTTTGCCTTAAATGCCTATTTTATTCATATGTTTTGATACGTAGGCTTTTGAGGTATAAGTTTATTTTAGATGATTTTGAAGATGTGGTAATTTATAGTGCCTATAAATACTTATTTTGTCGTTGGTACTACTGTACAAATGAAACCCTTAAAATGTATTTTCTCTCTCTCTCTCTCTCTCTCTCTCTCTCTCTCTCTCTCTCTACCCGCCCTTCTCAGGGTGGTAAACAACTCGTCCCTATCCTGGGCCAACAAGGCTACCGACGCGACTCCCAAATTACCGAGGAGGTGCGCACAAGTGGCAGTCAATAGAACGATTCGTCCCTTATCAAGGCCGAAGAATCCAGCGCGATCCAAGCTAGTGGGACCCCTCCAAATACCGGAAGTGAGCGTGCCACTATCAGCTTCCAACCAGAGTTGCCAGCTCCACATAAGGCGGGTGACGATTCAGCACTTTTTAGGGCCCCGGTGGCATCCAGTATGACTTACTTGGACCTAGGCTCGAGGATTAGTGCCAGCATCAATGCTGGTGCGGGAGAGTCCAATGGGGCCACTCACACTACAAGATGTGTACGGGTGGTTGATGGTCACTAAGCACTAGTGGACATCCCCAGGGCCACCAGCCCAAAAATTGGATGGAATGACAATTGCTCCGGCCAGTACGAAGGTCTGAGACCTAACGGTGATAAAGTAAGCCCTGAACAGAGGGAGCATGCTCTTTCCACACCGAAAAAGACGGCTGAAAGAGGCAATGATGCACATGCTAGTGCAAGGGCCTCAAGACCCTTGTCAGCGCTGCCATCTCCCTTCAAGGGGTGTCAGTAGGTAATAAAAGCCTGACCAAATTTTCGTTTGACTAGTCGGAGCAGGTCACACGCTTCTCGTGTACTGACAGCTCGCGCAAGTCCGTGGGTGTTGAGGAACTGTCTTCAGGAACAGACCTCTCGTTGACATGTGATGAGTCGAGCCAAAGGTTGGATGATGAATCTGATGGATTACAAACCGTATTAACCCGCTGAAGGGAGGAGGCAGGAAACGCCAGAAAGCTTTCGGGGCCAACCATAGCCATTTAGGCAGCAGTTCTTGAGATTAAAGTGAGAGGGTAGGTGGCCCGGACCAGAGTGTGCCTGCGTTGAGCCGTGGTGGAAAGCGGTGGAGATCTAAGGGTAATAACGCAAACCACGGCGCATCCAAACCGAAAACGAGAGGTTCTGGGGTGGTTCACAAAACCAAGGGGAAGGTCCCTCCTATCATCTTGTGTGATGTGGAAGACTACTCCAAGGTTGTGAGAGCCATCCAATCCAAGCTTCGTGAGCTGATAGAGGCAGTGAGGCAGTCGGGTGATCGAGTATGCCTCCAGTGTGGGTCGGAGGAAGCTTGTCACACCCTACAAGGTTTCCTTTCCCGCTTAGCGATCCAACATTGGTCCTATGAGCCGGGGTGGGAGCGACTGGTCAGAGTTGGGGTGAATGGACGCCTGACTCGGACAAAACCTAATGGCATCCATGATAAGCTGGTGTAGAAGGGTTTCCCTGTGAAATCCATCACCCAGATGCTCTCCCAGTGGAAATTGAACCAGAATACCAGAGATAGACTGCAATTTCCAAACTTCGTTGTTGCTCTGAATCCCGGGGAATATATTTAAAGGCTGTAGTCTATATCAATACTGTGTGGGATCCGCGCCAAGGTGTGGATATGCAAGGCTCCCGTCAGCCCTGTTCAATGTAAAAATTACTTCCAGTTCAGTATGTGTGGATGGTTTTCCATGCAAGTTCGAAGTAAGAGTTCTGTGGTGGTGACCACGAGAGGTTCGGATGCCCGGAGGATAGGTTGATCTCCCCAGAAATGCCTGAAATGCTCAGGAGCTCACTACTTGGCTTGGTGGGGCTGCCCAACGTACAAGTCCTTACGGTAAGTGGGGACGGCCTCCAAGGCACGAACGGGGAGGATGGATGGCCCTAAGTGAAGGCCAGAAGCCTCTGGGGTACATTCCGGTACGAAAGGTGACCGTGACCACAGCTCCAGCACCAAAGTCACTGGTGAAATCTTTTACATTTCCAAGACCGCTCCTCTCCTTATCCCAACCCCTGCTCTTCACTAAACTCTTCTCTCCTCTGTGCCGCAATCTACCATCCTCGCCTTTTCTCACCCTTTCAAAATCATTCCTCCCAATCCCAAACCTTTCCCCTTACACCCGTATCTCCACACCAGAGGATAAGTTTGCAAAGCTCAAAAATCGCATTGGGCTACGCAAGGCTATCCCGGAACTTGATCTATGGGACCTTTCTTCATTTTTTTGAGGAAAATCCATAAATCTCCGAGGAGTAGCCATAGTGATCTGGTCATGGAGCACATCATCCTCTACCTGGTCTATTATGGCAGCTCACCCGAATAGAGAACGACCAATGCTGAAGGAGCTCACGGTATCACTCTGGAAAGCCAACAAAGTCGTGAGCAAAAAGGATGGGCTTGAAAGTTTTATGGATATTCATCAATGTAATGCTGCTGGGAAAAACCCACGTGTGATCCACAATGAGGTTTTCATTGTCAGAGTTAATATGTCATCAGAATGACCGAGTGGGAGATGTGGGCAGGGGAGAGACGGCCATCTTGGTCCAAAGGGTCTCAACCATCACGCCATTTCGCTTCCTCCCCTCAAACACATGAAATTAATGGCTATCCAACTGGTGACTTCTACCTGTCCAGTGCGTATCATCTCCATCTACTTCCCTTCTTACTGTTGGTTCAACCGGGTTACTGGAGTGAACATGGAGGCGTTGCTTTGAGGTACCACGCCTGTTTTAATCGGTTGAGATTTCAATGCTAATCACCCTTCATGGGGCACTAGTATTATGACTACTCATGGTGGATTACTTCACAACATCATATATCTACATGTCCTGGTGGCCTCCAACTCTCCCACCCCTTCCCTCACCGTCCCCTCTGAATCCCGGACATCCTTGACTTGGGGGTCACCAGAGGGACCAGACGTAGATTAGATATGAAGTCTCTAGCATAGATGGGCTCAGATCACAATCGTCTTGTGAACCTAAAATGCACCACGTACTTCATTGACCCACTCCCCCCGAATATGCTGAGAGAGAGGTTGAGACCCTCTAGCTTCAAACAGCAGAATAAACTGATCATGGTGTGGAGTTAATAACTTTCACCATCAAGGAAGCACCCAAAATGTCTGTGCCCCGGCACCATTCCAAGAATGAGTCACAGGCTTACTTGCCCGATTCTATTCTTAGGCATGACCGGGAAAATAATCGGCTGAGAAATGCTTGGACTACTTCGAGGGACCAGGTAGACAAGGCCAACTGTGCATACAGGGCAGGCCCTTGTGGGGGATAGCGAGGAACTTTATGCAAATCTTCACACCAAGTCCGTCTATTGTAGAACGGAACGGGATGACCAACTCTGACCAAGAGAAGGCCGATACTTTCCCTGAGTATTCAAAGACACCATTTGTAATGACTGAAGACACGTCAAACTCAGTGCACATTGCGTACGTAGCTCAGGTCATCGGTGCGGTCTCGTACATACTCTTTGATAAACCAGAACACACATACTATACTGTGAAAATTAATTGGGGTGAGCTATTTTGTCCTTAGAATTGTAATGTGATTATCAGTTGATGTCTTAAACAAACTTAAACCGGTTTAATCTGCCTTGAGGTGGTTTTAATGTTAGAACTTGACAATAAGAATGTGGTTTGACTGGTTTTAAACTGGAAATAATCACTTCAGCTTCAGTTGAGAGCTTTTGTGTGTGACAGGTGGATATTAGTTTTTGCTTTCTGTGAGATATGCGTTGCTTTCATGTATTTAAAAATGGATATTACTCCAAAGAAACGTGCAAAAATAATTGCTCTTAAGGATCACACTTCTATTGCAGTGAGAAATATCATTTTTGCATTTGATGTAGGCAAATCAAGTGTATCAAGTATTCTTACGAGATACAATGCATTTGGATCATTGTCTCCAAAAAGCAGAGGTAAATATGGAAGGAAACGAAGAACAGCTCCACGAAACTATAAAATTATAATCAGAAATAGTAAAATTAATCCAACAAAAACAAGCACAGACTTTCAAAGAGATTTAGTGGCTAGTGGTTTTGATTTTAGTGATTCAACTGTACGCCGTAGACTTCTGGAAGATGGCCAGAAGGCAAGAAGACCAACGAAAAAACAATATTTTATGCTAAAATGAAGATAAAACGTTTAGCATGGGCCAAAAAATATAAATCATGGACTGCTGACGATTGTAAAAGGGTGATTTTCAGTGATGAAACTCATTTATTTGTGCAGGGATACAAAGCAAATGACGTTAGACAAAGCAACTATGAACCCTTAAGAACTGAGCATGTCCAACAAACTGTAAAACACCCTGTGAAACAGATGTTTATGGTTTTCTTCACAGCAAATTGCACTGGAATCTTTGTTCCTGTTCAAAGTATGATGAATTCATCCAAGTACGTAAAATTATTACAACGTAAGATTGTTTCATTTTTGAAAACTTTTGACGAGACATTTCAACATGACTTGACCCCGTATCACAATTCAAAATTGGTCAAGACTTTCATGCTGGAAAATAAAATTAATTTGCTTGATTGGCCTGTAAATTCACCAGACTTGTGGAATATTTTGAAGAGACGTTTTGGTAAAATGGACTGTACAACCAAAGAATGCATGATAACGAATGATATAAAATTGCGGTTCCACGATGATGAAGTAAAAAATATGTGCACTAAATTAGTGGAGTCAATGCTAAAACGAATTCAAGAGGTAATTTTTACTAAGGAGAACATACTTCATACTAATACAGATATTTATCAGTGTATATAAAGGCATAGTTTTTGAAAAAAAGAGTTTTTTTACTCTGTCCTAATTAATATTCACAAATATAGTAGATGACGGAAATGTCACAGGTGTTAGATGCCTCATATGGGAGAGGCCGGTTCCTCTTCTACTGTTTGGAGAACAGATAAGATGGGCGAACAGTGCAAGTACCTGGGACTTACGCTGAAACCACAACTGACCTGGAGACTGCGCTTTACTGAAATACTGGCCAAGATGAGGCAAAGGCTTGGATGCGTAGGACCACTGCTTAACAGGCATAGCGTCCTGTCTACAAGAAGTGGTCTGACACTGTACAAGCAGTTTATTAGGCCGATCCTCAACTATGCGTGTCCCCGCTTGGGGCCACCTGGAATACACGTTTGTGAAAAGGAAGCAGGTATTCCAGATCTGGTATCTGATGATCATTACGAACATAGCCTGGTACGTTTGCAATGTGATTCTGCATCAAGATCTGGAGATGCATACCCTCAAATACCACTTTTGGAAGCTGGATTAGTCCTTCCACGACAAGCTTCTGGGTGCCACCATTCCTCTTATTTATGGAATCTGTAACTACGTCATTGACCCTGGAGAGTGCCATTAACGTCCCAAAGCCCAGCTTGGTTAAGCAAGATGTGTAAAGCAGTGGTCAATGAGAGGCTTTCACCTAACTCCACGAAAGAGTAGTGCCTCCGCACGTAACTCTAGAAACTCTCATTCAATTTGCCACTATACTTTTCCCCCTGTTAATGATAATTTGTCTTTTCTCTTGTTTTAGAATCCTCGCAAAATTTGACATCCCGTTTAGTAGTTCAATCAATAAAACGATGTGATTAATTGGTTAGTACCTGTTATAATTTGCTCTCGTTCTTCCTCACAGGGAGTATGAGAGTATGTCAAGAAAAGTTTCGTTTGTAGAACATTATATCCTGAAAGAATGGTAAGTTTTCCTATGAATGTGAGTGCAAGATGTTGTGTTGCCTTCCTTACTTGTGTTAGACCTACGTTGATCTTTTCACGGGGCGAGCTGCGAAGTCAACGATGGAGGTGAATGAACGAAAGAAGAAGAAAGGATTAGGGGTCAAATTTTACCCACTGGATGAACCATTGCATGGAAATTCCAGATAGCTTTCTTGCAATATAAAAACTTTTGTCACACAACATAACTACATTTAGTATTTAATTTGTGTTTATTGAAAGTGTATCCTGGAATATAAGGATGAATAAAAAGAGTTTTAGTGAATAATTTGGTGTCTGTTTTGCTTTATAATGCCTAAATATGTGTCTATATATATATTTTTAGTTCCTATTTTCCTACTATTTTTAGAATTTCCTAATCCTATACATCCTCTCCCTTCGAATCATTCTATTAAGTTGTATTGTCAAACCTGCTGACATTACTCAGCACTATACTATTTGATAATTTATTTCTATATTAGTTCATCCTCTTTAATATTCGCATTCAAAATTTCTTGTTGTAATGTGGCCAACCTGCAACCTCCTGTCTGTGTATTGTCTGTGCATTCTTTGTCCAATCTCTTGTCCAGCGCGGCGTTGGCGAAAACAAATTTATAGGTGTAAGTTGTCAGGATGGATCCTACAATTGGACCAACCCAGTATATCTGAAAAGAAATTACATTCAAGTACAGAAGTAATGTAATGAAAATGTAAATTAAGTCCAAGGTGAACATATATTTTATGTAAGGTATAATGTGTTGTAAAACTATGATTTTCTTGACTAATTGTTTAAGCAAACTAATAGCTATGCTCCAATTAATGGGGTATTAAAGCAAGTCCAACTATTTGTTTTTTAAAATCATTATGACATTAAACGGTACAATGCAACTATTAAAATACAGATAATGTATCTATTGTAGGTAAATAGTAAGACATCTTTTGAAAGAAATGCAAAAATGTTATTAGAGGCTGATAAGTAAATAGGTTTAGAAGTGAACGCTGAAAATACTATGTATATGATCCCACAGAGAACACAAATTGGGGCTGATAGTTTAGAGATTACTTCGAGTAATATATCATTTGACAGGGATAATGAGTTTAAATATTTAGTTACAATTTTAAATAGCAATACCAACACTATACTGGAAATAAGGAAATAATACAGTCGGGAAATGTTTGTACTCGATTAGTAAGTTTTCGACATATCATCTGCTGTCAAAATATGTAAAGCTCAGAAGATACAAAACAATCATTTTACCGTATGTTTTCAATGGGCGTAGCGTGGTGGCCTACCTTACTTGACAAAAACAAATGTTGGGTGTTCAAAAACTAGGTGTCTAGGAATATATTTGATTAAAATGGATGCGGATACTGGGGAGTGGAAGAGGATAGATAATGATGAGCTAGACACCCTGTACTCATCATAAGATATTGTTACGATTGTCAAATCTCGTAGATTACAGCGGGCAGAACATACAACGTGAATTGGAGAATTTAGAATCTTGTTCAGGGCACTGACTGACCAACCCAGTGTAGAGAGATTATTAGGAAGACCTAGACGAGGATATGATGTTAACATTAGAATGGAGTTGAATATAGCCCGGATAGAACTATCTCAAGATAGGGATCGGTGGCATACTTTTGTAGGTGCGGCAATGAACTTTGGATTTCGTAATTCCATAGAGTAAGTAAATATGTTACAATAACTACATATAACAGGTGGCGTTATCGGCAGCCATGGTTGCATTATTATGTCCTTCGTATCCTGCCTGCTGCCACACCTAGTGATCAGTATCATTTGAAAAATCGTTTGCGTGACCAAGGACAACAGTCCCAAAACAATAAATCTTTTGCGTAGTTTGTTGAGGTTGTACTTTAGCCACCTGTCTGTGTGGCCAGGCCCGATAATCTAAAATAATTGTCACAATTACATTTTATCTGCAGTGGTGACCTAAGTCTATGGTGCTAGACTAGTATAACATAAAATTTACTGCCGTTCATAGGAAGGTCAGGGTTCAAATACCAGCCATATATACTGGAAGGCAGTTCGCAGATTGATTTTCCCTCTTTTCCTATCAACTCTCCAAAGAATGCCTTTCCTCTTTGCTACCCTTCACATTTTTAATCCATTAATAACGCTCATGATGAATTTATTAATTATAGTTAAAATGGTAAAATTGTTTAGGCTAAGCTTAGAGCTATAAATAATATGTAATTTGTCAAGAACAATTGAAGAGATTTTGTCAACCTAGGTGGTCTCGTGGTAAGGTGCTCACCTTAGGACCTGATATTCTTGAGTTCAAACTCAGCCGGAGCCGACCGATTCTTCTTGAGCGACTAAAATCTCTGGCACACATTCCTTCTAAGGGAAAATAAAACCTTTGTTCCCGTGTCAAATATGAGACGTAAAAGATCTCAGAAGGTATGTGGAAGTATCTTTCCGGAAAAATTGGTTGGCTCTTTCACTCTCGTTCATATAATTCACACTGTTTCAACGGGAAAATGCCGTGGGTTAGCTTTTGAAGGACATCCAGCTGTAAAACAAGTCCGCCGAAACTTCTTCGCAAGTTCTTGTGACTTGTATTGATTTAATGTCAACTCTTTGTGAGTGGGACAAGATGTAGAAAAAGAATAATTCGGTATATTATTTGATTTAATAATATAAATTTTTTTTTTTACTGTTTTTTAAAGAGAATTATTTTGAGCAATTTTTAATGTTTAGTATAATAAAGATTTAATCTGAAAATGGTTGTTTTTCAGTTATTTAAACCAATCCATTTTTTGAGTACTGATATCCCGTTATTCATTTATTTAATAAACATTTTGCTCCATGTATACTTTTGTGTATTTTAAGTTGAGTCGATTTTAAATTTCATGTGGAGCAATAACTGAGGGGTATATTAAGGTATTTCACTTGGCCACCATTGATAGGGAGTTTGATGCTCGAATTATGACCAGGAACACTGAGAGTGATTTTATTGTGTTTTTTATTAGTTCTAAAACTCCAAACTTTCACCAGTCACCCTTTCAGAGCCATGGTTTAATCAACGTACCCCTTAAAGCTCTTTTTTTTTAAAAAAGGGAAACAAATTATCGGTTTTCTTGTGAAGCATTAAAGTCTGTTTCAAATTTTAATAAAGCTTTAATGGTATGTTAAACAAATCCATAAGAGAGGGGGATAATAATGTAGCATGTCAATTAGATAGATTGGACAGATACAATTAAAAAATCAATATTTTAATAGTTTACGAAAGAAAGAAACAATATTAACATATTTAAAAAATAATCTACCTCAAAGTTTATTTTCTCTGACTAGTTGCAGTCAAATTAAAATACATGTCTCCCTAAAATGAAACACGTGGTTGTTAAAAATATTGTCTTTCGATAAATACTGTAGCAGTTATCAAAGAAGAGGATTAATATTATCATATTTATGAATAAAATACGTTAAAGCAGACCCTTTGCCATTGGATGATGTCGGATGAATTTACTTACGCTTGCCATGCTGTCTACAAGAAAATATAGTAAAGTACATCTATATCACAAATTCTCATAAAAATAGTAACGAATCCTAAATAATATAATCATACCAGATATATTTAAATAGATATTGCTTTCATATCCACTCACCCTGTCAAGATGTTCTTCGATTGAATTGCCACATGGTAGAAGAAAATTATTCAAAGATGGCAAGCCACACATGCTTACATTATAACACCTGACTAAGGAAAGGAATGCATATCGAGTTCGACCCACTGACCCACTCCACGTCAAGAGACTCTAGCGGTGAGCCAAGGAAGCTTGTTCCTCTCTTTCCCCACAAGTGGATTTCTCTTGTTAATTTCTCTTTCTGCCCACCTTCGTCCGTATTTCTCCTTTCTATGTTCCTTTGTTTATCACCTTCTCTGCTTTGTTCCGTCCGTATCAGATTGAGTACTATATAAGGGGCCATGTCCAGGTTCCCATTAGAGCCAATTTATTGCAACCCAGCGTTGAAGGAAGAACTCCTGCATCGTCACAAATAGAAGACCACGTCGACCGTGAAGTTAGAGGCGTCGGATACATCGCCACCCTGGACAGGATGACGCACTTCGATGACAACTATAAAGTCTGGGCCGTTTGATCCACTGCAGCCATGGATAGGACCACGGACTTCAATTAATTAAGTATTTACAAGTAATCAACGTGTCCTTATGACTCAGAATCTAACTTGTGTAGTAAAAGACAGGCAATGTCTGTTTGCACCCTTTTAGTTTTTTCTGTATATTGTCGGAGACGATTTTCATTTGTGTTGATAGTATGTCGAATTGACAATGGATCAACTTCAAGTCTTGTTGACTTCCTAACTTAAAGGTTTATTTTGTTGTTTAAATATTGTGTCCTCCAGAATGAGGGACAAGTCTAATAAATAGCTAGTTTCATGTATGTTACATCAGTCCTAGAGACTATGTTGATCTGTATATTTACCATACAGTGTTTACGTTACGAGCCTTGGGCTTGGAATACAGTAATGTCTTCGTTAGAGACTTGCTAAACTTTCACAAGTTCCATTAGTCTAACTTGATTCAATGTTTGACATGACGCCGTAAACGTCATGTACACCTGTTTAATTTTTGGATGGTTACAACCAGGTTGTCTGTATTGGATTGCATACCTCAGTTGAGTTGGTGGAATTATTTATGTTGTGTTGGCTAAGCAGTCACGATTCTCGTGCGGTATTAGCTTCGGTGAGCAAACCGGGGAACTGCTATAGAGTCATCGTGGGGTTCGAGAAAATAATACCCTTTTTCTTTGCCCGGGTTTTGGGCTCCTATGTGTTAGTGCTACTCTTATTTTAATGGCAACTAGGTTTGTGTGTACTATAGAATGCGTTGGCAGTACCGTAAGGGAAAGAGACCAGCCATAGTACTATTTTGTTGACACCTGTTTGTTAGCCATCGACCACTGTAGTCAAGGAACCTTTCTATTGTTTATCATTTTACAAAATGTATCTAAGAGATTATCTTACATCCCAGTCTAGCATAACTGATTAAGAGTTATATATATCTTGTTTTATATTTTGTTAGTAACTTTTTGATTATTTTCTTCTTCAGAACAATTCATCCAGTAGCCCGGCTCCTATACAGCCCTAGTAGCTACAGCAGAATATTCAAATTCACAAAGTCTAACTATCTGCATCAAACTTCAAAGTATAGCCTGTAATATCATTGTAAAACTCAATTTTTTTATTTCTGTTTTATTGTAATAAATCTATATGTTGTTAAACATAATTCTTTTTATATAAAATTTTATAGCCAGTAGAGGAAAACTCCTTTCAATAACATGACTTCAAAGTTTGCTTTAAATTTATCTATATGACTTACTATTATTTATAAAAATGGATGGTTAATCAAACTTAGTGTTATTTCACGTAGGATACCCTTTGAAATACTTCGGATACCCCTGGGAGTATGAGTACCAAAGTTTGGAAAACACCGGTTTTAACCAATGTGTGTGAATTTCCTCTAAGTTGTTCTTATAGTGAAAGGATAGAGGAAGATGGAGGCATTTTACTAAACTGACCCGGCTATGGGCTCGCTTCAAACAGTTGCTGTGGATGGTGATTATAATAATCTAGTTCTTACCTCTTAGACTAAGACATCGTCCCCCTCCAAGCTGTAAACAGTTGATGAAGATGATGATGATATTGTTATAATTCTTACCTCTTGGACTAAGACATATATTATGTAAAACATTTTAAACAATAATCATAAAAACTTACCCAGTGGTTGTCCCATTTACAAGACCACAGGGCAGGACCAAGACTCCTAGCGGGGTTCATGTGTGCTCCAGTGTATGGTGCCTTGTATATAAGAACATAATTTTAACTAAACTTCAAACAAGTAAAATTGAAATGTCATGCTCAATATAGTTCATCACACAAAACACTTTTACACTTAACACAATATTTTTGAGAACTTTTGTCTTATTTATACTTATAAAAGTTTAGTTTACAGTAAATGATTTCACACTATTATTGTATGTAATATAAGCTATATAAACTATATTATTATAATTCATTAATTTAAAGATTATAATTAGCCCTACATATCAGTGTTGCATACACTTAGATGGAGATAGTGGTCACCATTTTTGTATACGATAATGTATTAGGTTTTGAGCATTGCTAATCAGTTATCATTGAATACGTTTGTTATTTGTATTGGATGAAATATGGTACAAATTTATTAGCATCTATTCAGAAACTGTAAATATTCATACAACAAACTATTACTTTAAATTATGTAAATGAGATTATTTCCTAAAATCTCTCTTTCACATCAGAAATTCTTGTCACAATACACGTACACAAAGCAATGTGTTTTAACTGATTTCCTAACCTATCTTTTTAAAGAAGGTTAGCATTGTAAATATAGGAATGATATCGCTTAATATTGGAACTAAACATTTATATATTTTTTCACGTACAAAGTTTAAATATTTTGTTGATAAAACATGTAAATGGTTGTGACTATTTTGTGTCTAAGGGAGCCCCCAAAATCGCACCGCCTCAGATCATCTTAATCCTCTGGGAAGATCCGATACTTTTTATACCTTACAAGGTCATTCTAGATAGATAGCACATTTAATTGAACCATTCGATAAGGAATGTATTGTGAGCTGCTTGAAAGTTAAACATAATATTTTCACAATACCTGTTTTAGTAAGGACACTTTTTTTTACAATTACTAATAATAAATATTATAGTTTAATTAGTGCAAAGATACATTTGAATACCATAATTTGATTAATAAATGTGAATTTGGGTGTTGTGCAAAGCCAATTAAATATTCATCTATTTTCTGAGAGCATTCACTATCACACTATATTAAATTTTACTAAACTGGAAACTGGTAAACATAATGGTTAAACATTCTCTCATGGGGAATAATTTTTATTTGTGTGAATTCAGCATTAAAAAATAGCAAGATAGTCTGAGTTTAAAATTCAGTCAACAGTACTTGAACATGAAGTCTCAAAATGAGTTATCAAAACGTACGTACAGTAATTTTAATCGATATAATAGCTTTTTGGACCTTTTTTTTTCATAAAATATTTTGAAGTCAAGTACGTAGGTAAACTAATACCTACGTACTTGACTTCAAAATATTTACGAAATATGTCAACACGTTAAAATTACCATTAAAGTAGATCTAGTTACGTGTGCAAGTGTCAGAGAAGGTTTAATGGACTATAGGTACCTCTGAAGCAACAATAGCAGTGACGAAGAAGCCAAACTTGAGCGGTATACTGTCATGTCTGTTCCTATTCCTCACGTCCCATGTGGAACAAGCCATCAACACCAAACTAGAAGTAATTATCCCCTCCAACACGACTGCCTGAGCCAGAGTCAGTTCTTCATGAAGTTCCCCCGTACATGTGTTGCATCCAGAGATATTGAGAACTTTCTTTGGCACCAGCACCTGTGATTCAAAATTAACATACTGGATTTGTGGTCAGTAGTATAAAATGTTGTATACGCATTATCATTTGTCAGAGAATGGGTGAAAAAAATAAGACTACCTACCGCAAGTACAGCTGATCAACCTTTCATTTTGAGTTGTATACATTATTAACACACTTGTCATGATGGGAAGAGTAGCTAAATAAAGTGGGATAAGACATTTCTTTATACCAACCTCTGTCTTTCTTGACTAAATCAATTTTAAATCCCCCTACCCCTTTTTCTCCCACCCCCCCACACAGAAATCGCGCAACTTTTAAATCCCCTCAATATCAAATCTTTTCACTATCAAATCCTCTCACATTTAAATATTCTAACATTCAAATCTACTCATTTTCAAGCACGATCACTCAAAAAAATCTCTCACCCTCTAAACCCCTCATCTTGAAACCCTTGACATAACTAATTTAGTAATAAAATGTCTTATTCTTCATACAGAATTATAGCATTTACCTGAAGGACGCTGAATCCAGCGATGGCTCCACTGCATTGAGAAAATACATAGATAAAGGCCAGAGGGATGTTGATTCTTCCTAGTATTATGGCAGCTAATGATATTGCTGGATTCAAGTGAGAATGACTTATGTGACAGAATATCTGGAAACAGATGGAAGTATAATACATAGTGTAAATTTTCTTTCTTTGATTATCTCCTTAAGAATGCTACCGTTTGTTGTTGTTGCTCCACCGTGTTCCATCCAACTGGGCTATACACGTAGGATGATTTAGACTAATGGGAAAGGAAATAAATAATATATTTATTATATTTAATAAATATGTAATATGTAATGCGGGAGAAAGTGAACCAACTTCGTAAGGTGCAGGATCAATGCTAAAAACTCGAAAATATGGTTAACCCCCAAAATAATATTTCCCGCTCCGCCACTTATCAATGTTTTTCTTATGTGGGAAAGTGACCCACCAGCTCTATGCGAGGGACCATTGTGGGAGAAAGTGACCCAACTTCATAATGTGGAGGATTAATGTTATTCTTATGGGAGAAAGTGATCCTCCACATCCTGTGTGGAGGATCAATGTTAACCTTATGGGAGAAAGTGGTCCTCCACATCCTGTGGGGAGGATCAATGTTAACCTTATGGGAGAAAGTGATCCTCCACATCCTGTGGGGAGGATCAATGTTAACCTTATGGGAGAAAGTGGTCCTCCACATCCTGTGTGGATCAATGTTAATCTTATGGGAGAAAGTTATCCTCCACATCCTGTGTGGATCAATGTTAACCTTATGGGAAAAAGTGGTCCTCCACATCCTGTGTGTGGAGGATCAATGTTAACCTTATGGGAGAAAGTGATCCTCCACATCCTGTGTGGATCAATGTTAACCTTATGGGAGAAAGTGGTCCTCCACATCCTGTGGGGAGGATCAATGTTAACCTTATGGGATAAAGTGATCCTCCACATCCTGTGTGGAGGATCAATGTTAACCTTATGGGAGAAAGTGGTCCTCCACATCCTGTGTTGATCAATGTTAACCTTATGGGAGAAAAGGGGCCTGGAACTGTCATTTCACCCACTACTGATATATTACACACTTTTGTCACAACTGTTTTCATTACTTTCATGTCAATTTTCTCAAAACGTAGGCACCTAACTAGTACAATAAAATTAGCACTTGAACTGCTATATTTAGGAAATAATGGCTCTTAGTGAGACTCGGCATATATATAGATCAATATATATGTGTTTTTTTTAATCTAAAGATTCCCGAGTTGTAGGGTACCTGCTTTATCAGATATTTAGATTTATATTAGGGCGCGCGTAGGTCAGAACGCGGGTCTCCACCACCACGCATATGTCGCAACTAAATTATGATTTTAGTAGGAAGAACAGTATAGCTTAGTTACTAAAGTTACTAAAACAATTGTAATACATTTATACATCAAACCATATTGTCTACATCTGTCACTTTTGATATATATTATCAATACCTATAAAATAGCACAGATAATATCGTAAAATGTTATCAATGTCGGCCAAAAAGTAAGATGTTAGAATTGTCTCTACTATTCTTCTAACCAAAATCAGGGTCTACGTACTTTCCCTTTACACGTGTTCGCTCCGCCAGTTATATTTTGTATTTAATGCGCGTAACATCTTGTTATTATCTTATAAATAATATTATTTTATAAGAAAATGTCTAAAAGGTTTCGCAGTTCATTAAAATAGTGCATTTTAAAATCAAAATAACAAATTTTTTCAAATGGCTGAAAAAGATATATATTTTATTTACGACGAGAGTGTTAATGCTGGTGAAGATGCGGTGGAAATTCTGGGAAAATGGAGTAAAAAATAGTTTATTTCAAACACCATATATAGAGGCCTAGCTTCTGTGGCTATTCATTGGACTTGTAGAAAACATAAAAGACCAAGTAACATTGTTGCATTGGAGATGAAAACAAGTTAAGATATGGCGTCATTGAACTCATCAAAAAAATTTCAACCCAATTGTTTTCTATGGTAGTGTACTGCCCAGTGTACTAAGGAGGTACCTAACTACTTATTTTCCATGAGTGTTCTTGATAAACTATCGGGAATGTATATACTTGTTAATTTCAGAGTTTACTCGCCAACATATTAATAATGTATGTGCTGGTTCATTATCAGTGGACTCACTGTCCAGTGCATGAAAAAAGTATTTGATTGTTTTTCAAACTCAAATACAAAGGAGAATTTTTCAACTATAAATCCAAGCATAAATTTAATATCACAACTTTAGATTCATGTGGGGCCCCACAAATTTATTAGACTAATAAAAATTATATAAAGATTCTGTCAAAAGGACAATAATAGTAAGGGGATTTAATTACCTTCAAAATATAGGTGTAATTATTATAATAAACAGTGAATCAATAAAGACTAAAAATATTTAATCAGTCGCAAATATATTTTGCTTAAAGACAATTTTAATTTAAATACCTAGTTTAGAAAATGTTCTTGTTCAGGCACCCTAGTTTTAAAAAAACAACCGTTTAGTGATATCTCATGCTATTGATGAAATAGTGAATTGATTGGCTACTTTGGTCATCCTGTGCTCACCTGGATGCTGATAGAGAAACTCAAGCCCGCTGCAATCGCCATATGTAGAAGAGACACTGGTTCCCCCATAGATTTTAAATACTCCATCAAACATATTAGAAATACAATCAAACCAGTGCCTAGAAATTCGGCAAGTGCAATAGGAATAATTTTCCACTCCACCTCGCCATTAAGATCACGGAATATGCTTAAAAAATCTGAAATCATAAAGATAAGAAATGTTTACATGCCTTGTTCCCATAAAATATCTTTACACGTGCAATTTCTCATGATCCCACACAAATTAAGATTTAATATTTAATAAATAGTTAAAATTTTAAACCCCCACATTAATATTAAATTATAAAACATGTTGAATCCAATTTTAACCGGTTGTGGCTTCTTCGAATAAGATTGGCATTGGCCAACTTCTTACCTCCCCTCCCTCCCTCTCCTCCTATCCTTAGTTGCCATGTATATGACTAGTGGCATGCAAATCTTGATTATTACAGAATCATATTTGATGTAACATTGGCATTGGCCAACTATCTTACCTCCCTCCCTCTCCTCCTATCCTCAGTTACCATGTATATGACTAGTGGCATGCAAATCTTGATTATTACAGAATCATATTTGATGTAACATTTCACAGCCATGTGTGACAGCTTGCTATTTGTAAAAATTGTGAGGAGTGCAATATATTAAAATATAATTAAAAATGTTTAACAAAGACTGAAAATATAAATTTTAACTACAGTAAATCACTTTCATATAATAAATATGAGCACCCACTTCGGTGGTCGAGTGGTCTGTGGCGTCACTGTACTATCAAAGACGGGGAGACCGGGGTTCGAATCCTATCGGGTGTACTGAGGATGATTTTTCTAAATGGCTTATCACTCTCCCTTCACGCAAATGTGGGTACACTTCCTTTTAATTTAATCTTACCCATCCCTGACACGTAATTATTGTATATGCTTATAACACTAACGAGTGTAGCTAAAAAAACAAACAATATGACCATTTAAGTACATTTTTTCACACGACAAACATTTTAATTTCATTAAGGAATTATCAGTTTGTTGAAATGTTTCGGTTTGTATCAGAACTATCAAAAAATAGAGGCTTGGATTATCACCCAAGCACAAACAAAAGTACGTTATTGTGAAAAATTGCATGGGCTTACCAATCACAGACTTTCAGTCATTTTATTTTTCTTTGGTACCGCTAGGAGGGGGCTGTGGCACTGATACCATTCCCTGGTGTGGATATAGTGTGGGTACTCGTGGTTTAACGGGTACATTTTGATAGGTCTAGCTTAATATCTTGGTACCAAATGTGTAACGTTGCTTGACATCAACATTACAAGCATGAAGAAAATACGAGTAAATGAACACTATTTCTACAACACCGAAGAATAAACAATACTGGACTCACCAAAAGTGCCCCGTTTCTCGGTCAGTGTGTGTCAAGTCTCGTCAACAAACATCTCTGCCCGCGCGCATTGTTTCCGCACCGAGTGTAAAAACATAACTAGAAGAATTAGAGGTGTGGCATTTTGAGCGCGTTCGTCTCGCGTTGCTTCATGGGAGCGATCTAGTGGTGGACACGTGATGTTCTAGGCGCCTCTCCAATGACCTATTTGTTTCTTTACTGCCCCTATCCCTCTGTTCCATGTGATTGTTCTTCTATGTTCTTTCGTTTCCCCTATGTTCCCCTCCCCTCAGAGAATAACTGTTTATAAACTGATGTTGTGTGTGTCATAAGGTCACTTCTTGAA